>PVKA01041301.1:0-18173 GCA_004027165.1 Ctenomys sociabilis | reverse complement strand
ATATATATATATATATATATATATATATATACACAAAATAGGATATACAGCTACTTTCTCTTAGTTCAATGAGAAGAAAGGTTTGCACTAATTGTTTAGACAAGATATCATGTCTGCATCCTGTCCTCTGAATAACTACTACAAAGACAGCAACATGCAATGTATTAATTATAGCAACCGTCCTACTAACCTGTTTTGCCAACCAGGCATGTAGTCTACTGAGGTATCTCCCTGGCCCCTACTAACCTGTTTTGCAATTGTTTCCTTGCTATTTTTTCATTAAAATGAATAAATAATTTTTAAAAACAATTGATTTCTAACAATGACAGAGTAAATTAGAGACAAAAGAGTCTTTTCAATACGATGCTTGAAAAACTGAACATCTATTTTTTATTGATTTTATTGAGAAACAAATAGCAATGAGACAGTTTCAAAACCAATTAATAGCCGGGCGTGGTGGCGCAGGCCTGTAATCCCAGCACTCAGGAAGCTGAGGCAGGAGGATTGTTGTGAGTTCAAGACCAGCCTGAGCTACAAAGTGAGCTTAAGGCCAGCCTGGACTGCATAGTGACACCCTGTCTCAAAAAAGACAAGGAAAAAAAAAAAAAAAGATTAATAGGACAGTTTCAATAATTAGTACATTGCATATTGTTGTCTTCATAGTGGTTATTCACAGTACAAGATGCAGACATGATATCCTGTCCAAACACTATTAGTACAAATCTTTCTTCTCATTAAGAGAAAGTAGCTGTATATCTATTCTAACTATTTTGTATATACACATACAAAATGGTCCTTCATTTACATCCCCTTTGTTTAGATTTGTCATAGATGGGCATTCCATTGTCATTTAAATATTGTGGGTGTGTGAATTCAGCAAAATAATCCAATATAGTCCAGTAGTCCATAATAGTAGTTGGTTATCCATAGGACTGGCAATGTCAGAAGTTGTTGATTTGAGCCTTTCACAGCTCAGCATATTATTTTTTGCCTTACTTTTTATACCTCATTTTTATATTTTTCTGCTAGATGGTTAAGACCAAGATAAAGCAAGACCTACATAATAAGAAATGTAACTTTTATATCTGACAAGGTTAGTCAAGTCCCCTCAGGATCTACCCTGAAAACCTGTACTGCAGTTTGTAGATCCTTTGTCAGTGTTAGCTATGTGGAAGAGTTACAGCCATTGCTTGACCAATTTGCTCTCTGTGAAAGCCTGAGAGAATGTTTTCTCTCCATGTGACTCTCCTTAGGCACACTCTACATCATCGATCACTCCTCTGTGGCCCCATAATCTGCTTGATCAGAAAATTTGACACTCAACTGAGTTACAGTACAGGTCATCTACATCTATAGGCAAAACAGCAACAATAAAAATACTTGTATGAAATTCAAAAGATGTCCAATCTACATGTAAAATATTTAGGAGAGAGCACAGAATAAAATTCTCATGACTTTGGGTTAAACAAAGGCTTGTTAGTTATGAAACTAGAATCATGAGGCATGAAAATAAATAAATTGGATTTAAAAAAAATTTTTAATGTATTCTCCAAATGACACTGTTAAAAAACTAACCTATTGACTGAAAGAAAATATTTCCAAACAACATATTCGACAAAGGATAATAAACATTCCAATTAAAACACTGGCAAAGACTTGGACAAACACATCAATGAAGATGATAAGCAGCTTGCAAACAAGCACAATGAAATTCACTGAACAGTACATGTGAGTTGATTGTACTACATGTTAACTTTTTAAAAATATGTAATTTTGAGGGGAAAATAGAGAACCAGAGATAGGAGGAACAGGGCACAAGTATCTTGTATGTGATATCCAGAAGGAGCGACAACTGAGAGCCCTAAAAGTGATGGGTACTAACATCACTTATATATGAGAGAGAAGGGTAACTTTAAAAATCTCTAACTCTTAAATTACTGTCACATTAACCTCTGAGTTAACATTCGATAGCCTGCTAATCAGAAATGATGTCTACATTTCATACCATTTTTTAATTATTTTGGGAATCTTATCTGCACCTTGCCCCTATAATACTCATCATGGTTCTATATAACCTTCATCAATTCCACAGTGCTTATCACACTTTTTATCTACCCAATACTAGGATTTTACCCAAGTTTCCCAAGCATCCTTACTTCAATCCCAAATGAAAAAGCATATTCCCTTATCAATTATGATTTGGGAATTAATTTCACCTTCCTGATCACAGATAACTCAAAAAAAGTCAACTCCTTTCAATTTCTGGATAAAATTTCTCTAATTTGGGGAAGGGAGAGACAACTGCATGGACTACCCTCACCCTTCATCTCTGGCCTATGTTGACTACTCGTCCCACCATGCTTTCCCCACAGCCTTCAACCCAGCAGCTGCTGTGCAGTGCACAACACAGCAACAAACAATATGAGTTCTAAGGTGTGTTTGAATTCATAATATATAAACTGTCAAATCACTGTTGGGTAAAAATCTATCCTAAAGTCTAGTGTATTATAAAGGTTGCACTCTTATAAGAGCCGCACAATAAAAGCAATTATTCAAGAAGGGACTTAGCTACGCCTGTGGGGTCTATTTCTGGCATATGAGGAGACAAATTCATCCCAGCCACAGCTGCTTCGAAATACCTCTAATGGATGTAAACAAAAGAGGTCTTCCCAGACATCCCCATGTGACCACCAAACAGTCTCAGACAGGATTAACCTTGAAGTTCTAGAGGAGAAAACACAGCACACAGTTTGACCATCGGATCTGTGCAGGTTTGACTCCATCACTAGCACCACCACTTTAGTACCTAACTAACAGTGGTGAAGAAAGGTAGGATCCTGAAGAACAGGATGCTAACAAAGGAAAAGACACCCTAAAAACTGAACTGAATTATGAATAATAGAATAGATTTTTCTTCCCTGTTATTTGTGTTACATCACTTCAGCACTAAATGATTCAGTACATTTTCTAAAAGCATAGGTCTGTGTAACAAAAAGTGACAGCTAACCTGGTTCTCTTCAGATTCACATTCAAACCAGGAAACTCAAATTCCTGAAATATCACATCTTATATTTTTATTGTACCTTTTATTGCATCACAAACTTTCATGGTTCAAAATAGTTCCTCTTTCAAATAGTACCAAGAACAGATAAGCTCATTAACTTTCCTTTTTTAACAATCCAAATCACTTTAATGTATTTTTCTTAGCTCATATGATTGACCAGCGCTAGATTTAATAATCATTCATCCAGCAAACAAACCTCTCCCTGCCCTCTGTGAGTTGTAGTTCAGTGATATTCATATTCATGCCTCTTTTTAAACAGTCTAGTTGTCTTGCTGGAATTGTGTTGATCAGTCAAAGAAAACAACTGCCCAGGCTAGAGAATGGGTGTTACATTGTTTGAAGACCCATTCCAAAAATTCCAGGAAAACCACTTATACCTAACATTTTACAAGGAATTACCAATGTTTCATCAATTGCTTTCGTTGTTTCAAAGAATAGCATGTCACAAAAACATGAGATATGTCGGAAGTCCAAGAAACACTATGGAAGGGAACAGGAGAAGGTGGTATTTTGAATTGGACAGGTCCCATCTTCTGCTGTCACATACCCAAGTGCTCCGGACACCACAGTTCTCAACCTTCTCAATCCAATAACCCCTGGTTCTGGCTCTTCCTCTGTTGTCAACACAGCCCAGTCAAGAAACCAGCCTGGACAGCCGAACTCTGGGTGCATCATAACACCACCAGTATGTGCCCAGCTCACACTCAGGGCAGCACCTGGTCCTCTTGTCTCTCTGGTTGCCCTGGCCCAGTTGGGAAAACCACTTCTAGAGAGATTATTCCAGGGACCAACAGGCAGGGTTTGCAGGAAAGTAGGAGCAGAGAAACCCAAGGAGATATGATGAAGCCTGTGTGGCAGTAAGCACGGGGGAACAAGCGGCTTAGAAAGTTAGGTGAAAAAATGAAGTCACAAAAAGAGTGGGGACACCTAGACAATATCACATTTGGTAAGCACAACTGTTTTATTCTTCACATAACTGCCTGACACTGAGACCTACATATCTCACTTTCCACATTAATCACCTCTAAAGGACATAAGTAAACTCCCAATTCACTGGGCACAGCTGGAGAGAACTGTGGACCACACACAGGCCCTCAGGCTTTTGGCATTAAGCTACCATAACCAAAGCTG
This sequence comes from Ctenomys sociabilis, assembly GCA_004027165.1. Lineage (NCBI taxonomy): Eukaryota > Metazoa > Chordata > Mammalia > Rodentia > Ctenomyidae > Ctenomys > Ctenomys sociabilis. Next base: position 13,978 of record PVKA01041301.1, on the reverse strand, counting down.
TGTGAGATTTACAAAAAGCACAGGGGCTTAGTGCTACCTCCAGAGGAATGTGAAGCTACAATAAACTGTTTACTCCCCTGTGTTGGGATACAGCAAAGCTTTATAAAGTTTACTACTAAAATTAAAAGCTTCACACCCTGAAAAGAAGAATTACATGTGCACATATGTGCATGCATGCACAGACCAATTTGAATCCACAGCATCATTATCCAGAGCATCATTTTTCTTATCAACCTCTAAGTAATTCATAAGGAAGTGCTTATGAAATGCACAACTAGGTTAAAACCCTCTCAGGAAATAAGTATTACAAATAAACTGTCTTGTGGAAAAAAGCCAGGCTGACAGACACTTAAGCAGCTGGGCTCCAGCACAAAAGGACCAATAGCTTGGTGACTGAAGGAAAGAAGAGTGAAAAACTTTAATTCACACTTAAAATTCTTAAAAGATTCCATTGACACACCCCCATAGTAATTAGGAAACTATAATATTATAATATAATATAATACTTTAGGATATGAAAAAGAAAAGCAAGCTTGTGTTCTGACTGGTTATTCCACACAAAATGCACTCAGCAATGGAACCACTGATGCTGGGAGACAAACCACTCATGGTAACCAACCACCTAGTCCTAGAGGACTGGCGAGCACACATATATCACTATGTACACCCTTTATAATACCCTTCTCAAGGCATCATAGTAAGAAATAACTTCAGAAAGCTCAAGAACATGGGGGCGTAATTTGTAAGCAATGTTTCCTGTTTCTTATTGCATCACCATTGTCAAACTCCAATTATAGTAACTTGTGCTTTGAAGAAGAAAATGACACGAAAATCCAGTGTATTATCCCAACACCATAAGATACAAGAAATGGGCCAATTAAATGGGGAAATGGAAAGCACCTATAAAGGATACTAAATGCCTCAAGACCAAAATAAGCAACAGAGAAGGCAAAAAGACAATATATATGAAATCAGACAGTGAAGCAGAAAAGGAAAATAGTTAAGGTGAGAATGTTTACTTGGAAACCTCTATTTCCTAGTTGGCTAAGGAAAACTTTTCCTTGAGTTTCTGCTCCTAAGAACAGACAGGAGCACCAGGGAACTGGACAGGAGGGAAATGTAATGCCAACTCCAAAAAAGAATCTCACTTTGGTAAAATTGACACAGAGCGAAACCTGTGTAAATGGTATATGTGGATATTCAACTCATGGGCCAACTCCCCTGACTGTCCCATCCGCTGGCTGACTGCAGAGGCTTCAGGATGGCCTGAGCCATGGATTCCAAAATGCATGCATCTGCTATTCCATACAATTCCACCCAGCGAGAAGCACACACTCTCGATCACTAAAATGTCAAAATTTAGACTGAAAGCCACTCAACAGTGGAATGTGTTTAGTATGTAAGAGGCCTTGGATACAACTCTTAGCATTTACCAGAAAATACAGAAACAAAAAAAAATTTTCAAGATTTCTAGAGCTGTAACAGGGGCATCAGATCATCAAAAAGCAATAATCTCTAATAAAATCCTAATCATGAGATTATTTTAAACCTCTTAAGACTTCAGTTGAAAATATACCTGATTACAAAGGCCTTATTTCAGTTAGCTACCATCTAAAATTTCTCTTGGCCTCTCTTACCCTGAAATATCTCATACATAAAATAGTTTCTATCTCATGGAGCTGCCTCTAAGTAATTTTTTGTTATCTCCACAACAGCTCCTTATGGTACTTGCTAGTATTCTTATTTTATAGGAGAGAGGAGGATAGGCATTCAATTAGTAAGCAGAAAAGAGACTTCAAATGTAGGTTATCAGACCCCAACCCAGGACTCGTAGCCACTATGAAGTCAAACTTTCCTTGAAGAGCAAGAAAATTAAAGAAATACATGTGCTTTAATGAATTTTTACAGATGTGTTATCAGGTTTATGTACTAAAGATGCAGTGATAAAATCACCACTACATATCTATTGTTAGGTACTTCTACAAAATACTTTAAGTGCATTCATTTATTTACTTTTCCCAATGACACCACTATCCTCATCAGCAAGAAAAATAAAGCCCAGCGAGTCCAAGGACAGAAATCCTACTATACAAAAACAATGAAGTGTTGGATACATGAATGAATGCCAGTGTCAACAGTGATTAACTCAACAACCATTCACCTGAACAGACTACCAATTATGCTATCTCTTACTTACTGAGGGTCAGGTGTCTTACAAGTGTTTTCATTTATCTAACAACACTGCTGGGTCATAATAATTACCCTACCTCACAGGAAACTAAGGCCCAGAGTATTTGATCTTCTTGGCATCAAAAAGCCAGGAGTGTCAGAGCCAGGCTCAACCCTGACATGGCTTCAGCCCCGAATTCTCCCCAGACCATGCAGTCTGTAGGACCATTTCCTCTTAAGAAATAACACTCAAGGGGCTGGGGAGATGGCTCAGTGGAACAAGCACTTCTCTGGCAAGCGCAAGGGCCTGAGTTTAATCCCCAATTCCACCAAAAAAAAAAGAAAAGAAAAGAAAAAAAAAAAAAAAAGAAAGAAAAGAACACTCTAGGTGAAATGGTATATTAAAATAGCAAGAACAATGCTTTTGAAGTAATAAACTACCTTTCTAGATACCAGAAGTAGTGATCTATTATACCCACTGTTCAACTTGCTGAATGAAAGCCAAGCTCTACTACATATAATGTGCATTCCATACTCTCCCAGTTTTGTTCTTGTACTCCAGGGCTCAGATTAATCTGCTCTCTCTGCTAATTGTCCTAACACCTGATACGCTCTAGTTTCCCTCTCATAAGACTACATGGTCTCACACTAAATTCCTTCCCTATAACTTATTGCTTAAATTGTAACCCGTCTTTCTAACTCCCTATCAGTAATGACCATGACTGCCCAGCAAGTGGAATGAGTAAGTGGAACAGGTACTGGGTTCAGGAACCCTCTCCTAGGGATCCCTTGATTTCATAACATCAGTCTGAGCCACCCTCTGCCTACATGCAAGTCTGCTTGCCTCCAGCATCGGGTCTCCTGCCCTCCATGCTCCCGCCGCACATTCCAGGCCTGCCCTGAGTTGCAGTGCAGGTGCCTGTATAACTTACAGCCAGATGTACTCACATTCTGCCCTTCCATGTTTTAGGAGGTAAATTGTGAGGAAGAATAAGAACTTTAATTATCCTGCATTTCTTCCCATCGGCCTGGCATGTCAATGGCTTTCTTCATGCCTGTAATGCATGGAGACCACAGACCACACTGCAGACCTTGGGTGTGGGCAAGTGCAGTGGCCCATATGTGTTCTCTTCAGAAGCCTAAACAGAACATCAGGTTGAGATTAGTGGCCTTCACACCATCCCTGGACCAACTTAACCAAGTGCAACATGCTGAGATGTGATAGATGAGCAATGGATTCAAGACATCCATGTTGTAAAAAAGTGAAGGTCTGGGGAAAGGATGAGTTGGGGGATTTTTTTAAACATGTGATTCTATCTTAGAATTTAAATACTTTAAAAATGAGACCAAAAGAAAGTTGTCACTTATGAATAATTCTTTAAAAGCATAAAGCTCTGGAAATAGGATAATTAAGGAATTTACTCTGATCTTTATATTAACTTATATTTCAGAAACCAAAAACACTAGGAACAAAACCCTATAATTAACCTGTACCATTTTTGACAGCTTCTGTCCAGCTTCTCATAATTCTCAACATCTTTCCTTATATGCAACCGACCCAAAGCTAATTTTTTAAATGGCAATTTATTGATTTTATTTCTACAGTTTTATCCTTTCAAATATGTCATCACACAGTACACAGATTGGTTTCTACAGGGATGGGACGTTGCAGACCAAACCCAGGGTCTTGTGTACTCTACCACTGAGCTAAGCTCCAAGCCCAGGCTGGTTTATTTAATTGAACAACCTGCATTTAAGATTTATTCATGTGTTTGTGGAGTGAGAGTACTCTTTACTCTTTATTGATGAACAGTATTCTATTGCGTCTATTCACTTCTCTTATTCTATTTTGTCTATTCACTCTCTTATTGAAGATATCTTGGTCTGCTTTTAAACCTGCATCTGCATATAACATTATTTAAATATAAATTTGTAAATCAGCTCATAAAGATCTAGGAATGCAATTACTGGATTCTGTGATAAGGATATGTTAACTCTGCAAGAAAGAAAGTGAGAGGGCCGGGGAGATGGCTCAGTAGAATAAATGCTTCCCTGGCAAGTGCAAGGGCCTGAGTTCAATCCCCGGTTCCAGAAAAAAAAAAAAAAAAAAGAAAGTGAGATATGAAAGAAGACAAGTAACCAAGTGGGAAGTCAAGCGGGAGGGCCTAATTCTGGGCCAAGCACGACCATAAGTGGTAGTCGAGGTCAACATCAGAAGCACTGATGATATGTTCTCTCTGCACCCTTAATGGGATGAAGAAGGCCCTGTGCTGCAGTGCTCTTCCTCCCCAAATCTATGCTGCAAGACTAAATATGACTAAAATATCAGGTGACTTCAACTGAAGGACATTCTAGAAAAACAGGACTACACACAAAACTGTCAAGGCCATCAAAACAAATCATGATAGTCCCAGCCCAGAGCAGCATGAGTAGACATGATATTTGTGGGCTCCTAAGACAGAAGAACAGCAGTAAAAATTAGGAAATCTGAACAAAATACAAATTTGTAGTAAATAACACCCCAATTTGGGGGTTTTGTTGTGCCAAATTTAATGTACTAAAGTAAGATGCTAACATTAAAGCAAACTGAATGTGAAGGATCTGAACTTTTTGTAATTTTTATCAAAATATGAAATAATTCTAGAATTAAATTTTTAAGACAGAGCACAGTGGCTGGAGTTTGATCCCTGCTGTGCGATGCCTGCCCTGCCCCTGGGGCATGCTGAGATGGCAATTGAAATTGGGCATAATGGAGTGCGCCTATAATCCCAGCATTTGAGAGGCTGAAAACAAGAGAATCACTATGAGTCTGATCTACACAATGTAACCCTATAGACCTTGTACTAAGCACAAAAAATAAAATAAAATTTGTAGGGCTGGGGAGATAGCTCAGTGGTCAAAGCACCTGCCTGGCAAGCACAAAGACCCTAGTTCAGTCCCCACTACTGCATGCCATGGCAGCCCCAGAGCCCCAAGTGCACCATGCTGGCCACCAAAACGGGGCATGGTGGCACATGCCTGTAATCCAAGAATTGGGGAGGCTGAGACAGGAGGATCACTACGAGTCTAAGCTGCATAATGAGACCCTGTACCAAATAAATGAATAAATATTTTAAAATGTGGAAATGTATTTCATATGAAAACAAAACAATTCGAGGAAACTTTTCATGTCTCTATTTAAAATGATCAAACCCATATTTGGCTATAAAGGTAATGAAAGGCATGAATTATATAGTGTTATTTTATAAAAAAAAAAAAAAAGACCCAGAAATATGGACCTTTGGCAGGCACTGGTAATCATTTTTCCTCATACAATCACATACGACTCATTGGAAGGCTGACAGGTCCAGGAGCAGTGGCACACTTAAGTCAAAGCTTTGCCCTCTGAACACACACAGTCTTCACAAGATAGTAATCAAGGGAGAGAAACAATCCAAGTGAGATATCTAGGTTATGTCTTTGGGGGCTCTGATCCAAATGCAAAACTCCTAGGTAGCCATATTCCTGCCCTGTGCTGTCCCAAGTGGAGAAGGTCCCTTTCTACACTGACAAGCTTCTCACAGGAAGATCAAAGTAGCACCCACACCTAATTCCTAAGGCTGCAATGGCAAAACTATGGCACACATGGCACAGGAGGCTGTGCCACTAAAAGCTCTATGTCATTTTGCTGGGCAGCAGCAGACAAGTATTTGATGATACAAATATTTACCTATCTTTCCACCAATCCCCAAAAGGAAGTAGACTGCCTCTCTTCTTTAGATGTTTGATGTAAGTGATGCTTGCCCTGGCAACTAACTAGTGTGCACTTCTCCCAGATCCACAGCTTCAATCTCCTCACCAGAAAATTCTTCCTGATGATTAACCTGAGGGCACAGAGTTTCAACAGGCTGGTTTGGCCTTTGCAAGTATGCTCTCTTCCACAACTCATAATTCTGACCTGGCTTCTGGAGTCTGGCAACCTTTACCAGGCATGTGGCTCCCCCAGCTCAAGGCCAAGCTGTGGCTGTGACTGTGAGTGGACCCCTTGTATCTGCTGGATCCACCAACTGCTCACTCAGAAATAGATTGGCCCTTGCTAAGCAGGTTCATGATACCTATTTACTCTTAAATTTGAAAGAGCAAGTTGAATAATGTGCTGACATACCAGAAGAGATAATTACTTGAAATCTGTGTGCAGAAGCTGCACTAATCAGGAACCATTCAGAGATGTGTGCACACCTACCCACTTATGCATTTCCCAGGACTGAGTGCAATGTTAGGACAGGCCTTTAAGAGCCCAACGCTGGACTACATCCTTTCAAAAGTGCCAATCACTGCTACCCCAGCAACACCTGATGGTTTCCAGCTCCTTCTCACCCCTCCCCCGCACAAAGTTCTGAACCACCTTTCTTCCTGCTTCACAAGACGGGTTATTCCTCGCCCCAGGAGAGTTAAGCTGCACAAAACTGATATTAACTACAGATCCTGGAAAAACAGAGACTGTATCCAGAGAATGACACATTGACTACCACCATGCAAAGTGCCCTCAGGGAAGCATATCATGCTGCTGCCCACAGCCTGGAGCCCCACAAGCTGAAGTGAGTGAGCCACACATTTCTCATTCCACACCTAGGAATGAGTTTCCTGATGGCCCCAGCCCTACATCTACTCAGCCACACACAATCTGAAACAGGAGACTGTAATCCACCTGCTAGGTCTGATCACCAGGATCATCAGTATTGCTTTGCCCTCTCAACAACTTTGACACTTCTCAAAGCTTTCTCTGCTTGGAAAAAATGCACAGATATATACATGCATTATGTATGCAGACATTTATTGGAGTACAAAGAATCCACCACAAGAGTTCACAGGAGACCTAAGTCTGGGCCCCTAGACCGAGCCTTTCATTCACCTGTACCAATCAACATTTAAATTAAACCTTAGTCAAGTGCTTTACATTTAAAACATCTATAAATCTTCAAGAGTAATATAGTCTATTAAAAAAAAATATGGCTAGAATCTTAAGAAATCACACTGACTTGTGTTGACCTAAACCAAAACAGATGCTGCCACGCTGGATTCTGAACCCATGTTTAAGCAAAAGCACCTCCTGAACCTCAAGTCCTTTGAGAGAATCAGCTCCACAGAGCCGTCAACCCTGTGGCCACCAACTGTTCTCCACCCTTTGGATAGGTCTGCCACACTATTTCTTGTTCATAGACCCTGATGATGATGTCTAGAAAAATTTTCCACTACAACCTTAAAAAATTTTATGTCCTCAATGCTTCAGAATATCAAAATATTTACATATGTCTCCACCAATCCCCAAAAGGAAGTAGACTGCCTCTCTTTAGATGTTTGATATAAGTGATGCTTGCCTTGGCAACTAACTAGTGTACACTTCTCCCAGATCCACAGCTTCAATCTCCTCACCAGAAAATTCTTTCTGATGATTAACCTGAGGGCACAGAGTTTCAACAGCCCAAACTTGAAGAGAAACTGAAAAGAAGACAACGTTGCAAGCAAGCTTCTTCTGGAGGCTTCATTCCTTTCCATCTCAGCCCTACATCAGCCTTGTGCCTGTTAGGAGAAACTAGAGCAGGTTTCTCCAGTCCTTTTCCCAGAGTATGGCCCTCCTCTTCCATGATTTAAGATGGCTCCTGAACTCCACAGTTTCAAACAACCCAGCCCTTGCCCTCAGCCTCCTGCTCCCTCCCTGCCTGCCCCTTGCTTAGGACTCCTTCCACTTCCTGCTCTGGTTTCTGTTACTCTGTGCCACAATTCTACTTGGAAATCTTTTGTCTTGAGAGCACCCAAATGTTCTCTATGCCTGGCTCACACTTCTGCAAAAGCATCCTGGGCCATTTCCCACCATGCAAGTCTCCACTGCCTATGGCAGTCAAGCCCTGCTCTGCACTTGTGTCACTCAACTACACAATGTGTCTCACAGGCGAGGAGCTGGGGGCCCAGGTGTTAAAGGTGGTGGCCTCCATTGCACCTCTTCTCCTGGCAACATGGGTGTTCTCATCCATCTTATTTCTTTTCTCTGAAAGTTAATGCCCCTAAGCCTCAATTTCCTAATAAATAAAAGGAGCATAATCCTAGCCATATTTCCTAACAGGGAGCTAACTATTTAGCACAGCATCTGGCAGAAAATAAGCACTAGATAATCAAGAGCTATTACTGAGTAGTTACTGTTATGGTGTGCTTATTCTGGATGCCCTGGGAGCTCTTAAGCTCTTTACAGAAGAGACCACTCACAGGGGCAGCTGTGGGCTAGGTACACAGGCTTGTCTCTCATCCATTCAGTGCACATATGGACAGATGAATGGTTGGCAGTGACATATAATGCATAATGAGACATTGCTTAAATTAATTCCATTTGTTTTAACCAACTGTAAGAAGAAACACTTCATGTTTGTTCTGCTGTTGTCCTGGTACCCAGAAGGAGCCACTTACATTCCTCTGCAAGTTCTTTCAATTAACAAGGGCCAAAGTACTCAAAATATGCACGGGTTCAGGAGTCACTACTTCATGGGGTGGCATTTAAGACAGTACTGCAGCTTGTTGAGAGTATTGGAAAAGAGAAAGGAAATGGAGGAGTCTATGGCTGAAGAAAAATTGATGCTACAGATGAAGTCTCTATGACGTGGACACTGTCACTTAAAAGTGTCACTCTATGACAACAATATCTCTAGAGAGAAACTTGGCCTCAACTGTGTGACAACCAGTCAAACCACAGCTGGTGTCCACAGCCTCATGAAGATGAACACACAAAAACACTGGGCCTTTAATATGCCCCACCATATTTGTCTGACCTCCTCTTGGAGTAAATAACGCTTTCATTTCAACATCTTCTAGCTAGAAACGTGGACATCCAACCTCCTCTCCTCTGAACTATCACACTCCAGGATCAGTGAAACTACAGCTTCACAAACAAGCAAAGGGCAATTCATGGTATTTCTTAGGTAGGAAACAGCTGATAGTTGGCCACAAAACTTCAAAGTCAAGTAATGCTGATTTTTACTTTAAATTTACTAGTGACACACACAGATACTGGCTTAACTAAGTGACAGCAAAAAGAAAACTGAAGATTAACTTATTAAGCACTTTCCATGAGATAGGAATTTCCACACACATTAACATCTTTAGATTCAAATGATGACATCTTGTTTTATAAGTGAGAAAACTGATGTTCAGTAAATTGAGCTTGTCCAAATTGGCCAAAGTACAGGAGGCAGCTGGGATCTGCCCAGGTCCTTCCCTGGACTTTGATTGTCTAGTGGCTCCCAATATGGCAAAGCAGAGTGCATATTACCCACAAAAACAAGTAATGCACAAGAGTTGCTCCCTACTTGCTCAGTGATCCCGTAATGAAAACTTTCAAATGTAATCTCACATCTGGGTTATAGGTAAGCATTGCCTGTACCCTTCAGTCAAATGAGAGAGAGGCATCCAAACAGATGCTGTCACATGAATGGATAAATGATCTTCTTCATTCACATAGTCAAGTTCTATGGAAAGTAGTCTTCTAATCCAATTCAAATGTCATTCATTAGGCATCAACTCAATACAATCACTGTGGTAGGAGCTGTGCAAAATTCTAACCTCACCTTTAAGGATTTCAGTGTGTTCTCAACAACACACATACAGCTAAGAGCCCCCTAAATCCAGGGCTCCTGACAGACTGCCTGTCTCAGATTCACATAATGAGTGTAGGATTATGAACAAAAGGATTAAAACTTAACAGTGGATACTAAAAAGAGACTGGCCTGTTAGTGGCCATTAGCCCTCATGACAGATCCTAGATTAATGAGCAATCAACTGTACTCAGTGATCTGAGTAATGGGATAAGAGCAGATGTTGTGAGTACAGGAGATAGCTGAGATGCAGCTTAAGGATCATCTGGGGTGGAGATAGTCATCTTTAATGGAAGTTTTAATGAGGGATGATTGATTAGAGATGCCAGACATCTACAAAAACAATTTGACTCCATGCTAGGGAGGGCTAAAAGTGAGCAGAGCGGCAGTGAGCTACTCCAATGTGGCTTCTGACAGGCCCAATGCCACATTTCTTGCCTGCTCACCCAAAGTGGCCAGAGCTCTTGATTCTATAGTACTGAGGAGAGGGCAACATACCAGCCGGGCCTTCAGCCCAGCACTGAAGAACTTTATAATAAGCACAAGTTTTATTACACTGTACCCACCAAACCCAAGCCAAATCACCACTTAAACACGCAGTGACATCTCATACACAGGATCTGTCTGTAGCAATTATTGTCTTAGGATCTTTGAATCGTAAATGGTAAATAAGACCTACTACATCTTAACCTAACTGAAGTTTCCTGCTGCACGGGAATAAATAATGCCGCTTCCCATTCCTGGGTTCTTCCCACTGATTCAGTGAACCCTCTGCTCTGCTTTAGAATCATGCCAGACTGGTTTGGCAGCAGTGCAGTACAACTACCACAGTATCAAAGTGGTGTCTGATATTTTAAACAGTTGGAACAGTTGAGTAACAAAAATAAACTGAATGCAAACCTCTTGTAAGGGAACAGATAAGAAAATAAGCAAGTATGCCTCAAAGGATACTAATAGCTGAATGTTACCACACAGTTATATGCTTACAATTGGCATTCCAGTTTATCTGCAGTAAGGATGCCTGATCAAACTTACCGCACAGATCAATGATATATAAATCACCCACTATCTGGCAATTTGAGACAGTGCAGAAAACAACCAGTGCAGAGTCCTTAAGTCCTCTGTGGTACAAAACATGCCACTCTCCCTACCTGTTTTTATAAGTCTGTTTCACCGTAACCCACTGTTTTCTTCTGGATATTAACTGTGGTGTAGTTAAATATATTAATCTTCTGGACACATTCTAAACATCTACTTACTCCAAACAGTTTATAGCCATTTAAGCTTTTATCTCTCTCTCTCTCTCTCTCTCACTCTCTCTCACACACACACACACACACACACCCACACCCCATTTCTTTAGTCTAAATGCTCAGAAAACAAAAACACCTGTCCCTTGTGGACACCCGAAGAACAGCAAGTTGCTCACCCCTCAGTGAGGTCAGCACTCAGTCAGCCACCAGGGGGTAGAAGAGAGCAACAGGAACCAGTGCACCATCAATAAAGAAATGGGCATTTTTCTAAGTGACTTCAATCACAATAGTACTACACATTTCTAACAGTGTTTTGCTGCTTTTAGGTCACTCCTATGCATGTAAAAATGTGGCCTCATTTGTTAAGGTTTTTGTTGTAATCTCTAGAAAATGAGCTAAATTTAGATAACATAGTCAATGAGGTATTGGAAGATTTCACTATTATTTCTGACAAAATATGGGGTCTATGGGGTCTCACTACATAGATCGGACTCATAGCGATCCGCCTGTGTTCAGTCTCCTAAGAGCTGGAATTACAGGTGCACGCCACCAGGCCCTGTCTCAATCACCTTCTCAGTGTCACCCCCGGGCCAGCCACTGAAGGCTGCACACACAGGTGATCTAATCTGCTGAGCTATTTGGCCAGCCTAGAAAAAATCTTTTACCAAATATAAAGTCAATGTAAAATAACCAACAATAAAGCAGTACTATTGCTTTCTACTACAAAGGGGTGTGCGCGTGTGCATGTGTGCGCGTGTGCGTGTGTGTGTGTGTGTGTGTGTGTGTCTGTGCAGGGTCTCACTATGCAGCTTTATGTGGACTTTTAGTGATCCGCCTGATTTCTGCCTCCCTAGTGCTGGGATTACAGGCATGTGCCACTGTGCCCGGACTTCATCACTGGCTCAGCACTCCCAGGAGCGAAAGCTGGTGTGGCATGTGGTGCCAGGGATCAAACCCTGGCCCCTGCACTTACCTAAACAAGCGCTTACTCTGCTGAGCTATATTGCCCACCCTTACAAAGGTCTTTAAACATGGGTCAGTAAAAGGAAGGGGGCAACCATGACATATGCTTTAACAAATACCACTTCATAAGTCCTTAATTTCCCCTATTTTCCAAGATTTGGAACTATGGATTCTTTACAGAACCACACTGGAGTGGAAAGCTGGATTCTGACACCCAACCTCTTACCAAGTAAGCTATCTTCTGCAAGGGTTCTCCTCTCTGTGCATTCTACTGCATCTTGAAAAATTGTAATAACCCCACTTTTAACCTCATTGCCAGAAGTATCAAATGGAAAAATACAAACACTGACATACATTACTGCTTTAAACTTATAAAATGTAAAACAAATGTTAGGACTTATATATATTATTCTCTATAAGAATAACTTAAACCTAGTTTTAACCTCTGTAACAAAACAACATTGGATGGGCATCTGAGATGAATACACACTTCTCAGAGGACAAAATCAAAGAAGTGAATAAATATATGAAAAAGTGCTCCACAACCCTAGCCATCCATGAAATGCAAATAAAACCAACACTGAGATACCATCTCACTCCAGAAAGAATGGCTATCATAAGCAAATCAACCAACAACAAATGTTGGAGAGGTTGTGGGGAAAAGGGAACACTTCTCCACTGCTGGTGGGAATGTAGACTGGTACAACCATTGTGGAGGTCAGTGTGGAGACTCCTCAAAAGAGTAGGACTGGAAATCCCATTCAAGCCAGCTATCCCCCTACTGGGAATTTTCCCAGAGGAACTGAAAACATTGTATCATAGTGATATATGTGTACCTATGTTTACAGCAGCACAATGTGTGATAGCAAAATCTTGGAAACAACCAAGATGTCCATTACATGAGGAATGGTTGAAAAAGATGTGGTATTTCTATATAGTGGAGCTATTAAGAATGATAAGCTTGAAGCATTTATATTGAAGTGGATGCCACTTGAACATATACTCATAAGTGAAATAAGCCAGACACATATGTGTAAATATTGTAGAGTCTCCCCAGTGTAAGAAACAAAAAGAAGAAATACAAATAGAAATGTACAACAACAACTAAAAACAATCGAGTCACACAGGGCAAAGTGAATGGCATATGCTGCAGGGTACTGAAATCAGCTTTTCTTCTGGATGGTTAACAACCTAAGTTCACAGATCAAAATTGGAGAAATAGAAGAGCCACAAGGCCAGCCAACATTTTGGCCCTAGCCTTTCAAGGTCAGTGAAGACTCAGAACATAGGAGAACCTGCACAGCAACATCATGAAACTCAGGTGAGCTCCAAATTTTCTGAACAAGGAGACTATGGAGCCACAGAGGAAAAAGATCGAAGTTCTATAGTCTGCCTGGGGAGAGTCACATGGAGAGAAAACTTTCTCTCAGGCTCTCACAGAGAGCAAACAGGTCAAGCATTGGCCGTGACTCATCCACATGGATGACACAGACAAAGGATCTACAGATTAAGGTACAGGATTGCAAGATATACCCTGAGGGGACTTCACTGACCTCATCAAAAACAAAAACTACATATTTTGGTATATAGGTCTTGCTCTATCTAGGTCTTAAGCATCCAGCAGAAAAGTATAAAAATGAGGTATACAACATGGGGCCGTGATAATAAGTTGAGCTGTAAATGGCTATGGTTGACAGCTTCTTCAGATAACTCACTATTGTTGTGGAATGCTGGACTGTGTTAGATTGTGTCATTAAACTGGTTGAATGACAATTGAGTGCCCATCTTTGACAGTGTGTAGACAAGGGAAGAGGTATAAAAAGGAAGAATCATGATGTGTGTGTATGGACAGTACAGTTGGAATAGATACACTGTGCTTCTACATAATTCTATGAGAGGCAAGATTTGCACTAATGGTGGTTGGACAGGATATTATGTCGGCTTCTAGTACTATGGACAACCACTAGGAAAATA
>PVKA01041300.1:6525-18273 GCA_004027165.1 Ctenomys sociabilis | reverse complement strand
TTTTTTTTTTTTTTTTTTGTGGAACTGGGGATTGAACCCAGGCCTTTGTGCTTGCCAGGCAAGCACTTATTCTATTGAGCTATCTCCCCAGCCTGCCACAATGCCTCTTTGCCAATTTCTGGTAACTGCAGTCTAGAAAGAAAAACCACAAATCATTCATAATAGTTCAGAAGGAATAATCCTTTGGGGTTTTTTGGACTTAACTGCCAGACAAGCACTATGCCACTAAGCTATATCCCCAGCTGCCAGGGGGAATAATCCTAAGCACAATTCAAGGAAATAAAATTAAACACTACATATATGAAGTTAATAAGCTATGAGTTTGCAAAATAAAAAGCAATCACTAAACGAACCCATTCCCAGCTGGGTATGGTGGCAATGCCCTACAGTCCCAGCTACTCAGGTGTTCCAGACCAGCTAGAGCAAAACAGACTTCATCTCAAAAAAGAAAAGAAAAAGAGAAAAAAAAAAAAATCATTAAAAAATCAATACCCAAAGGAGCCTTACAAATTAATCAGCTTCACAATTGTGTGCTACCCTGACTCGGTTAAATCAGGAGGGCTCTAGATGGCCTCACCACAAGCTGCTCTCCCTCTTTGGGCTATGGATAAGATCCCTCAGCCAAACAATCCTCTTATCACACAGGCCAGGCGCAGTTCCTGCTTATCTCTTAGTAGAGGGTTTTAGTTCCCTGACATCCTTCAGAATTATTCGGACAGGCCAAGCACATCTCCCCAGAGGAGCCAGGAGGACAACATCCTCTAGCTACTTACAGTGCCTGCCTCCCTGCCTTCAGAACCCTGTGGTTGTTTACTCCTCCCCAAGTGCAACTCTCCTGTGGCCTCAAGCAACTTGTGGAGGGTCCTCTTTCCTGGTGTTGTGACATTGAACATAAACTGTTACCAATCTCACTTGTCCAGTGTCATGTATCCTGTTTGGCAAGTACTGTAAATTTAGGATGGGTATCCTTCATCTTCACTGACTGAATTCAGAGACAGTGATAGTAACAAAAATGCAGAGGCAGGAGGATCACCAAGCAACTTATCATACCTGTCTCAATTTTTTTTTCTTTTTTGGCAGAACCGGGGATTGAACTGAGGCCCTTGCGCTTGTCAAGGAAGCACTTACTCCACTGAGCCATCTCCCCAGCTCCCCTGTCTCAAAAATTTAAAAGAACTGTGAAATCCCTGAGTTCAGTATCCAGGAGCAACCCCCAACAAAATCAAGAGTGCTGGGGATATAGCTTAGTAGTATAGCGCTTGCCTGGCAAGGTCCTGAGTTCGATTCCTGGCACCAAAAAAAAAAATATTAAGACTGGTGATACCCCATGTTGGTGAGGCTATAAGGCAACAGGAAGGCATAGTGGGGGTTGTTTTACATTCTTAAGGTCAAGTGGTCTACCAATCAGCCCTCATTATTTTAAGTAAATTCTATTGTTTTGGTATTTTTTGTTTGTTTTGTTTCCTGTATTTAGGACAGGGTCCACAGGGCCTATAGGGTCTCACTATGCAGACCGAATTCACAGTGATTTTTCTGTTTTCAGCTTCTCAATTGCTGGGATTACACGTGTGCACCACCATGCCCCATCTCAATGCGCCCCACGGGTGCATGTTTTTTGGTTTTTTTTGGCAGAACCAGGGATTGAACTCAGACCTTGCCAGGCAAGCGTTACTCTACAAGCTATCTCCCTGGCCCCTGTTTTTTGCGACAGGGTCTTGCTATGTAGTACAGGCTGAACTCAAGATTCATGGTGATCCTTCTGCCTTGGCCTCCTGAGTGCTGGGATTATAGGAGTGTGGTGCTATGTCCATTTTCTATTCAGTTTTTAAAGAGATTAGTTATATATCCTAAGAAAAGGTAAAGTTCTAATTCATCTTCTAATGGTAAAATGATCTTAGTGCCAAAAACTGACAAGCAATATTAAAGAAAACTGTAGCCAGGTGTGGTGGCACATACCTATAGTCCCAGCACTTGGGAGGTCAAGGCAGGAGGAGTGCAAGTTTGAGGCCAGCCTGGACTATCAGATGAATTCAAAGCCAGCCTGAACTGCATAGCAAAACCCTGTCTCAAAAATACATACATGTTAAAAAAAAAAAAATACATGAAATTAAACAGATAAAATTCCATGTTGTCATCTAACACCTTAATAAACATAATAATGGTCTCTCAAAAATATCGAGTCCTAGTCCCCAGAACTCATGAATATGCTTGGTTATATAACAAAGGGAAAGAAATGCTGTAAACAGAATTAAAGCTTCTTTTTTTTTTTTTTTTTTTGAGACAGGGTCTCACTATGCAGTTCAGGCTGGCCTTAAGCTCACTTTGTAGCTCAGGCTGGTCTCGAACTCACAACAATCCTCCTGCCTCAGCCTTCCGAGTGCTGGGATTACAGGCATGCGCCACCACGCCCGACTAGAATTAAAGCTTCTAATCAATCAACTTTAAAAAACAGATTAGCCTGGATTATCCACATGGGCCAAGTAATCACAAGGGTCCTTAAAAGTGAAAGAAGAACACAGAAGAGAGGGAAAGGGAGACCTAACTACAGAAAAATGGTTATCATCATTAGTTTTACAGATCAAGGAAGTGGGTTGGTCACCAAGAAATTTGGGTGGCCTCTGAAAATCTGAAAAGAATCCCTTTACAGGAATAGGTTCTACTTTAAGCTACAGAACTATAACATAATCTGTTTTACAACATTGTTTGTGATTGTTACATCAGGATTAGAAAACTAATATATATAACTTATGCTCATTCATTTGTTTAATGATAAACTGCAAATCACTGTCTATAGATGAATGAGCAAAGAGAAACAGAACCACATGGCCAATTAGTAGTTGAAAACTATTTATTGTATTTTAGGGAAGGGTCTACAAGGTGTTCAGGGTCTCACTATTAGATTGAACTCATATTGATCTGCCTGTTTATAGCCTCGCAAGAGCTGGGATTACAGGCTTGCTCAGTCTCAATTGCTGTCTCAGCATGCCCCAGGGGTGGGGCCTGCACGGCAGGCCCAGGGATTGAACCCCCAGCCCCTGCTCCTGCTTGCAGGTGCTTTAATCTGTTGAGCTATTTGGCCAGCCCCTGAAAACAGTTTAAACCTTGCTGATTCTGGAAATATAGATGGAATCTATCAAATTGACAAAGATCACTCTGATCTTGTGGGGTCCTACCCTATAAGGCATCAGTGGGGATAGACTGAGAATGTGGTTTGCAGTAGCCCTTTTACCTACCATGTGTAAGACCCTTGGTTCTATCCCCAGTATCACAGAATGGGAAGAACTTATAGGAAGATGCTGAGGAACACTATAGTATAAGCCATAGGTAAAAATGTATTATTATATTTTATCCCCATCAGGAAGGGGACTTAGGACTCTTCTGGGATGATTGCACAGTTACCCATGAATACTAGTCTGGGGACAGAAGAGGCACTGTAATCCATGCTACATTTAGATGTTTGTACTAAAGGTTTTTACAGCTATGCTTACTTTATGAGGAAATGAAAACCTCTGGAATTGCCCAAAGATTCCTGGGAATTACTAGTTAAGGGCTTGGGGGTTATCTAGACCAATATAAAAGCATAACTGAAATGGTTATACCAGTATACCGAGATCTTTTACAAACTGTTTTCTAATCTAAGCTGCATACACAAACACACATGTACAGATGGTCCATGAAAAACGTTAAGGAAGAAATTGAAAAATATGTATTTATGATTATTTTCTCCTTATCACCATTCTCTACTAATGATACATTTTTATTTTTAGGCCAGTGATGTAGCTCAGCAATTTAAGTGCCTGCCTGGCACGTGCAAGGTCCTGAGTTTGATCCCTGGTACCAAAAAGATAAAATATAATAATACATTTTTACCTATGGCTTATACTATAGTGTTCCTCAGCATCTTCCTATAAGTTCTTCCCATTCTGTGATACTGGGGATAGAACCAAGGGTCTTACACATGGTAGGCAAAAGGGCTACTGCAAACCACATTCTCAGTCTATCCCCACTGTAACATTTAATGTGGTGTGTGTAACTGACAATAGTAACTCATCTATACCTACACACTGTAGACTTCACTGCAAAGTATTAGATACAAAGTAAAAAGAGGGGCCAGTTACCACCCCAAGCAAGTACTAAATGCTCACATTTACTTGTGAAACAGGGGGTCTTTTAAAAAAAATTTTTTTAAACATGATCTTGGTACATAGTTCAGGCTGGCCTTGAACTCAGTGATGGCTTAAAACTTCTGTTACTAGGGGCCAGGGAGATGGCTCAGTGGAATAAGCACTTCCCTGGCAAGCACAGGGCCTAAATTTAATCCCCAGTTCCACAAAAAAAAAAAAAAAAAAAAAAGACTTCCAGGAAGCATCAGAAAAACATCAATCTCTCTGAGATTTGATGTACAGACAGTGGGATATATGAATGTGAGGAAGGGGAGGGAAGTAGGTCCCAGCAAGGATCTGAAGCAAAAATTGATGCTCGTGGGGAAGAGGGAAAGGAGACTTCAACAAATAGGGAGGTGGCAGATGGCACTTTTTCCCTGGACCCTAACTTACTATTACATGGGAGGGGCAGCCTGAATTTGTGGAGACTAGTGGGGACCTCAGAAACCTTCACTGGTAGAATGGAGGGAAGGATGCAGCAGACTGCAGTGCTGGGTGAGATACTGAAGTGCAATCATTCCCCAGGAGAGGGCAATGGGCAGGTGGTGGTCATTTTGGAGAGGGTCAGCTGAGCTCAGAACACACAACAGCTGTGGGCTAATGGCTCTTAGGGTAAGGCAGAACTAAGCTCAAGTCTGCAGGTGAAGGAGCCAACAAGTCTGGTTCTAGCCTCACAGCCAGAAACCAAATGTGCACTGTTGCTGAGAGTATCCACTTGTACTTATCAACATGGATCTAGACTCTGCCCACTTGTCTACTAGTGACAGCAGAGGCATGCTTTGAAGTGAATTTTTTTTCTCTTTTGTGAACTCAACACTTGCCAGGCAGTCAGTTGCTTGTGCCAATGAGTTACACTCCCAACCCATTTTTTTTTTCTTGATTATTCTGGTTTTTGAATGAGTGTGAACATTGTTTCTAGTTTTGTTGCTGTTCTATTTTTTTATTTCTTCCTTCTTTTCCTATCTTCTTTACCAGATTTGCAAAGTTTTGATTATCTTCCTTTGTCCTCCAGCCTTGCTTCTTTTTCTTTTCCCCACTCCCCTATTTTTCCTGCTTTAACTCTTTTACTAAACTTTTCCTCCTGAAGGTAAAAATCATCATATAAGGGCATATTTACTGTATACAATTTTCTTTTCCTTTTTTAGACAGGTTCTACATGGAGTTCAGGCTGTTCTTGAACTGTGTATCCCAGGTTGGCCTTGAACTCATGGTGATCCTCTTGCTTCAGCCTCCAGAGTGCTGCAATTACTGGAGTTAGGCAAAACACCCAGCTCTGTGTTTTGTTTTTTTTTTAAGATTGTTATATAGGGCCAGGGAGATGGCTCAGTGGAATAAGCATTTCCCTGGCAAATGCAAGGGCCTCAGTTCAATCACCAGTTCCGCCAAAATAAAAAAAAAAAAAGATTGTTATATAACCACAAATCTATTTCATAAGGTTAAAGGTGGCAAATTAATACCACAGTTTGTAGGGTCAGGGAGATAGCTCAATAGAATAAGCACCTGCCTGAAAAGTGCAGGGTCCTGAGTTCAATCCTTGGTACTGCAAAAAATAAAAGAATAAAAAATATCAGTTTGTAATTTTTGAAGTGTTTGATGCTATTGTTATGGTTGGTTTTACTACTTTAACAAATGTGACATACTTGTTCTAATCAGTTGTTCTTCCTGGCATGTCAAGACTAAGATTGCCTAAAGGTCATAAACAAAAGTATGGGACAGTTGGAAGAATCAGGGGCTAGGCCAAATAGGCAGCAACTTTTCATCCACAACAAACTGAAGAGGTGGGACTTTGCAAGACTAAAAATAATGCCTTAATCATCCCAAAAATTACATATAGTGACTGGGCATAGTACTAAATACCTACAATCTTCTAACAATCTAGGAAGCTGAGATAGCAGGATTGTCGAGTTTGAGCACAGCCTGGAAAATTGAGCAATCCCTGCCTCAAAAATATAAAAGGGCTGAGGATATAGTTTAGTATTAAGTAAGGCTCAAGGTTCAGTCTCCAGTACTGCAAAATACAGCACAAAATGAGATACTGTCTGAAAGTCTGAACACCATACCCAGAGTAGAAGAGCTGCCTCCAGTAGTGAGACTGGGTTTTGGATTAGAGATGTTGGGTAGTGGGTAGGAGGGTGTTTACACTCAGAAGGTTTGAAGGGGCTCCCTTCAACAGTTTAAAGAGGGGTACAGGAAGGGCTGACAAGAGCAAGAGGGTTACAAAGTGAGCTCAAGGCCAACCTGAACTGCATAGCAAGACCCTATCTCAAAAAGACAAAAATAAATTAATTAAAGTAATAGGGCTGGGGAGATAGCTCAGTAGGATAAGCGCTTCCCTGGCAAGTGCAAAGGGCCTAAATTCAATCCCTGGTTCCGCCAAAAAAATAAAAAAGTAAATTAAATAATAGAGGGGCCAGGGAGATGGCTCAGTAGAATAAGCGCTTCCATGGCAAGTACAAGGGCCTGAGTTTGATCTCTGGTTCTGCTAAAAAAAAAAAAAAAAAAAAAAAAAATAGAGCAAAGTATGATGTCAGACTCCCGTAACTCCAGCACCCTAGGCTGAGGCACAAAGATTAAAAAAAAAAGACAGAGAGTAACGAGTTCATGAGACACATGACTATAAAGGTCAAGGAAAATCACTGCTGTGTGTGGTGGTGCACAGCTGTAATCCCAGAATTCTAGAGGCTAAAGTGGGAGGATCATCATGATTTTTGAGGCCAGCTTGGGGTATACAGTGAGTTCAAGGCCAGCCTGAACTATACAGTGAGACTGTCTCAAAAAGAGAGAAAAAGATTACTGATTCAAAATACTAATTGACTAAACATTCTCCCTTTCCCAGACCACCAAAAATAACCCAAACCACTGGGCTCAGCATTCATCTCCCTTCCCACCTCTGGCTGCCATCTGCCATGGTCTTCCCCCTTCCTAACTAAATATTCCACACTCATCCAGGCAGGACCTTAGATCCAACACACCTCCTGCACCAGTCTCACTGTGGAAGCCAGAGGAGTCACTCAACCAACAGTTGAGTAATGAGACCATAGGTATCTTTGCAGAGCACGGCTATTTTAGCCTGTTTTCCTTTTTTAGCCTGTTTTCTGAGGCTTAGCACAAAGGTCATGAACAGCTCATTGTATTAATTTTATTTTTTGGTACCAAGAATCAAACTCAGGAAATCATGCTTGCCAGGCAGGCACTTATGCCACTGAACTATCTCCCCAGCCCTCAATGTGTTAATTTTAAACTTTTTTCTGTATTTTAGGGAAGTGTCTACAGGGTGTTCAGGGTCTCACTACTAGATTGGACTTGTAGTGATCCACCTGATTACAGTCTCCCAAGTGCTGGGATTATAGGTACATGCCAGCACACCTGGGGGCAAGGTCTACATGGCAGAAACCCAGGGATCGAATCCCTGGCCCCTGCTTGCAGGCACTTTAATCCATTTGAGCTATTTGGCTGGCCCTTAAACTTTTTTAATGGGGAATTTTTTTAAGCATGTTGAAAAAGAGATTAGTGTAACTTCCATGTATCCACTACCTAGTTTCAGTAATTTTCAACTAATGGCTAATCTCCTAAATTGCTATTTCTGAACAGACAAACTCTGTTACATAACTCTAACCATGGGGCTTATCAGTAACAGCCCATTAAGATCCATGAAAAAGAGGTTCTGATGGAACCAAACTGAACCAGAATAGACTCTACTGGGGAGGGAGTGGTATCAAAATAGACCTATGTTGGCTCGACAGTGAACACCATCTTCAGAAGCACCACTGGAGAATTACAAAAACCAGAACCTATCTAGTTGGAGTCAACATGATGAAGAGAAATTTAACTCTGAAAAAGGTGCTACTTACAGGTTTAAAGTGTTCAGGTAGGCTCTACCAGTGGGTCATGGGGACGACATGTCTCACAGGAAGTTCTCTGCTCCCAGACATGGGTCCTTGGGCGTCTTGCCTCGGAAGCGCAGTAGCAGGCATCGAGGCAAGGTGAAGAGCTTCCCTAAAGATGACCCTTCCAAGCCCATCCACCTCATAGCTTTTCTGGGCTACAAGGCTGGCATGACCCACATCATGCATGGATAGGCCAGGATCCAAGGTGAACAAGAAATAAGTTGTGGAGGCTGTGACTATCGTGGAGACACTGCCCATGGTGGTTGTAGGCGTTGTGGGCTATGTAGAAACCCCTCGAGGCCTCTGGACCTTCAAGACAGTCTTTGCAGAGCATATCAGTGATGAGTGCAAAAGGCACTTCTGTAAGAACTGGCATAAATCTAAGAAGGCCTTCACCTACTGCAAGAAATGGCAGGATGACAAGGCAAGCAGCAGCTGGACAAGGACTTTAGCAGCATGAAGTACTACCAGGTCATCCACATAATTGCCCACACCCAGATGCGCCTGCTCCCACTCCGGCAGAAGGCCCACCTCATGGGGTTCCAGGTGAATGGTGGCACTGTGGCTGAGAAGCTGGACTGGGCCTGAGAAAGGCTGGAGCAGCAGATCCCTGTGAGCCAGGTATTTGGACAGGACGAGACGATCGATGTCAATGGGGTGACCAAGGGCAAAGGCTACAAAGGGGTCACCAGTCTCTGGCATACCAAGAAGATGCCCCACAAGACCCACCGAGGGCTGCACAAGGTTGCCTGTATTGGAGCGTGGCACCCTGCCTGTGTGGCCTTCTCTGTGGCCCATGCTGGGCAAAAGGGCTACCATCACGTCACAGAGATAAACAAGATCTCTAAGATTGGTCAGCGCTACCTCATCAAGGATGGCAAGCTGATCAAGAACAATGCCTCCACTGACTACAACCTGTCTGACAAGAGCATCAACCCTCTGGGTGGCTTTGTCCACTATGGTGAAGTGACTAATGACTTTGTCATGCTGAAAGGCTGTGTGGTGGGGACTAAGAAGCAGGTGCTCACCCTCCGCAAGTCCTTGCTGGTGCAGACCAAATGGCGGGCTCTGGAGAAGATCAACTTTAAGTTCATTGACACCACCTCCAAGTTTGGCCATGGCCGCTTCCAGACCATGGAGGAGAAAAAGGTATTCATGGGACCACTCAAGAAGGACCACATTTAAAAGCCAGGCGTGGTGGCGCAGGCCTGTAATCCCAGCACTGGGGAGGCTGAGGCAGGAAGATTGTTGTGAGTTTGAGACCAGCCTGAGCTACAAAGTGAGCTTAAGGCCAGCCTGAACTGCATAGTGAGACCCTGTCTCAAAAAAGACAAAAAAAAAAAAAAAAAAAGAAGGACCACATTGCCAAGGAAGAAGGCGAGTAGCAGCAGGAACACTTTGATGGCTGGTGGGGGTTACAATGAAAGCTGTTTTCCATTGTGTGTATGGGGAATAATAAAGTGTTCAGGTAGGACCACAGTGAAGGGGTGAGGGGACCCTGGTCCTGACCTTAGTCTTACCTATATCATCAACAACCTCAGACAGCAACCCTGGTGCTCCAAGATAAATGAAAACCATTTCCTCAGAAAAGAATAAAAAGCTGGGTGTGGTGGTGCACACCTGTAACCCCAGCATTCAGGATGCTGAGGCAGGAGGATTGATGTGAGTTTGAGGCCAGTCTGAACTACATAATGAGACTTTGTCTCCAAGCACCAAAACCAAAACCAGAAAGAAAAAGAAAAAAACTACAAAAAAAAGGAATAAAAGTTAAAATAGAAGCAGTGAGTAAGCAAATGTAAATCCATGGTAATGAAATATTTATAATTAGTTCTAGTGTCACGTGTATGAATCAGCAACAATAATCATAATACTTTGTCTACTTTTTAAGATACATAAGCATTTAGAGTAATTTCTAGCTGTGGGTTGTGGCTCTGTGGCAGAGACTTGGGCATGGTCCTGAGGGTGGGATGCTGGGCCTGGGGTTACGTTAGGCATCATGCTATCTGGATGTGGTGGAGAGGACAGCTGAGGGGAAGAGGAAGGAGTTCTTGGGCCTGCTGGCTTGCTCTATGAGAAGCCCTCTCTTTTGGGGATCTGAATTCTAACAGCTCTACTAACAGCTTTATCACCTGCCTCTCCACCTTTTCTTCCTGGGCTCTCAACCTTGGCTGTCCTCTACAATCTCCCACTGATGTGTTCTGATCCTAACTCCAGAGATTCAAATTTAACTGATCCTGTGTGGAGCTGACATGAGGCTATGGAAAATTCCCCAGGTGACTGTAATGAATAATCAGGGCTGAGAAGCACTAATCTAACTATAAGTCATTTCTACTTTCCTTTGTAATTTTATGTTCCTGCCCCATACTGTGGTTTTATGTGTTTCTTCTCTCTCCAGCTATTCCAGATGGTTTTCCAAACAATGCACACAGCCCTTCACACATTAACTCAAATGGCTGCTATTGCTGGAATTATCAGTCACACCTCACTTAGAGTTATGTACCATGGTCAAAGCTTATTGCACAAGAGTCAAAAGTAGGGCCGAAGTGGGGCGTGGTGGCGCATGCCTGTAATCCCAGCACTCCGGAGGCTGAGGCAGGAGGATTGTTGTGAGTTCGAGACCAGCCTGAGCTACAAAATGAGTTTAAGGCCAGCCTGAACTGCATAGTGAGACCCTGTCTCAAAAAGACAAAAAAAAAAAAAAAAAAAAAGTAGGGCCGGCAAGATACCTCAATGAACTAAGCACCTGCTCAGGCAAGCACAGGGACGACGGTTCAACCCCCAGAACAAGCTCTGCCAGCCCTGCCCCTGGGAGCGCTGAACCACATGGTGGCGCAGGCCTGTAATCCTAGTGCTGGAGAAGCTGAAAATAGGAGAATCACTACAGATCCAAGCTGCACAGCAACACCCTATACCAAATATAATTATATTGTTGTTGTTTTTTAAGTCAAAAGTCACTCTTGACAACACTTCTATAAGGTGCTGGGCCTTGACATACAATTTTTTCATCACCTATCCAGTTTGACAGGAATACTTCCTCCAGGCACCAAAGAAGAGAGATGGTTTGTGTTTTGGAGTCATCTTGCATAAAAAAAATACATGCTTAAACATGTGCTTCAGCTCAGCAGGATGCACATGCCATGAACAGCCACAGGAACCAGAGTGACCCACACTATAGGAGACACACATCTTCCATCACACCCACTCCTCAGCATATGGTTCTCATAGCCACCAGTGGGTGGAATCAACCACACCATTTAAGATGTTTCTGTTAAGGCTAGAGAGCTGAACTCATGACAACCACATGAACAACATCCTTCAACTGTACTACATTCAGCTGACAAGGGCTTTTCTCCTCTTCTACCTCCCACAAGGAGCTGGCTGGCTTCCCTCCTTCACTGACTCCTCTTCTGACCCCCTCAAAGGATGCTGCTCCCTAACACTCTAAGGTTGGCACCTCTCATTAACTCTTTTTCCCTATGGCTCTCAGCTCTACCTAGAGCTCCTGACTCAAGAGACTTCTGTGCACAGGCAAGGATGGTGTGAACTAAGAGCTCTCCCCAACTGGGCATGGTGGTGCATGCCTATAGTTACAGCATTCAGGAGGTTTAGCCAGGAGGACTGGTATGAGTTCAAGGCCAGCATGAATTATATAAGCACTACATAGTGAGACCCAGCCTTTTAAAAAAAAAAAAAAAAAA
>PVKA01041299.1:0-11599 GCA_004027165.1 Ctenomys sociabilis | reverse complement strand
GCAAAATAAATAAATTCCAATGAAGGGTCCGGAATGTAGCTTAGCAACATAAATGCCTGCTTGGCAAGCACAAACTCCTGAGTTTGATCCCCAGTACCAAAACATAATGATAATAATAATTTCACTGATAGAAACAGAGCAAAGGAAATGCTTTGACTAAGAAGTCACTGTGTCTAAAACAAAAGAAAAGATTTGACTGACCATGATCCAGTCAAGTGTTAGATAGTTTGTGCACCTGAAGTGTGGTAGTGGGGTTGCATGCCAAGCAGGACACCAAGTTCTTCCACGCAGCCCGGCTACTTGCTTTCAGCACCCTAAGACAAGTTTGTAAATGGGGAAATGCAGTGGAGAAAACCTGCATATAGAGTACGTTAGGCAATACGAAGTATATTGTTTTTGTTGTTAGGCTTGAGAAAGAGATCCAAGATCTTGAAACAGCTGAACTGCAAATCTCAACCAATGAAGAGGCAATTTTAAAGAAACTAAAATCAATTGAGAAAACAACAGAAGATATAATAAGAGTGAGTATGAATTTACCATAATTCCTTCCTAAATTAATCCACAAATGCAATGGAAATGTTCAGAGTATTAACACCTTTGGATTAAACTGAATTAATCATGGGGAATTCTTTTTCTTAATAGTCTGTGAAGATAGAAAAGGAAGAAACATTGAGAGGTATGTTTTTGAGAAGCTAAATTTCATATTTAACTGATAATATTTTTGATAAACCTAATGAAATTTTCCCTTCATTATAAATACATCCTTAATGTATTTTGCTGTCAATTTTACAGAGTCTATTGAGGACATCTATGCTAATATCCCTGATCTTCCAAAATCTTACATACCTTCCAGATTAAGGAAGGAAAGAAATGAAGGAGGGGAAGATGACGAACAAAATAGAAAAGGTACATGGGACGCCTATGTTCAATAATGTGTTCTCAATTTTAGATGCGGCAAAGTCATAGTTACAACTTGCAAAGATATGCTTTCAGATTAAGCAATGTTCCATTTTATGAAATTCTGTTAGATATTTGAGTTGCTTGCATTGTTAGAGACAAGGGGTAATAATGTTTATTCTATTCTTTTTTCTTTATATTTTAGGGAAGGGTCTACAGGGTGTTCAGTGTCTCACTACTAATGGGACTTGTAATGATCCACCGGTGTACAGCCTCCCCAGAGCTGGGATTATAGGCATGCATCACCACACCCAGTCTCAGTTGCCATCTCAGTAGCCCCAGGGCTGGGGCTGGCCTGCAGGCCCTGAGATTGAAACCCTGCCCCTGCACCTGCTTGTAGGCACCCTAATCCACTGAACTAGTTGGTCAACGCTTACTCTATGTAATTTAATCCCCACCAACTTAGTTGTTGTTTTTTTTTCCCCCAACTTAGTTAAAAACAGTAAATAAAGCCTTGAGGAGACAAGAAGCTCTTCAGAGAGAAATTTCCTAATCAAAAATAGCTCTTCCAACACAATTCATCCAGTAGATGCTCTTTTACAATAATAAAATCCTTTTTAAAATGAAAATATTTCCTTGAGAATGTTAAACGTTATTTACTCTCATTGGGAAACATTCTTTTTGGGGAGGAGGATGGGAACTGGGAATCAAGTGCAGGACCTCATGCTTGCCAAGCAGGCATGGTACCACTGAGCTATAACCCCAGCCCCTGGGAGATTTATTCTTGTAAAATTCATTCTTCAAAGCTGCTGGAAACATTAAGGTTTGCATTAGAAAGGAAGCAAAATCCTTGGATTGTAGCTTAGAATGAAAACCTATTGTGCAGGTAAGATTCATTCACTCATAAATATTTAGTGAATATCAATGCCAAACTTAGTAAGGCACAATATGATGAGATGAGAAAGGGGGGGAGAGAGTTAATAAATACATCAATAAATGTATCTCATTAAGGAATGAAATGCAGAAGAAAGTAGAATGTGGGTAAGGGATGCCGCGCCGTGGAGATCAAGTCTATCAGACAGAGAAGCAATGGTACCTTGGTTCACAAACACTTTTGTTTGCAAAAAAGTTGGTTAACAAACAAAAGCATTTGGTAAAAAATAGTTTCATTTGCAAACTGCGCATTAAGTGACAAACACAACTCCAGCTATCTTTCTCACAGAAGCACAAACATTGCCGTCTTTCACAAAATCAAAGAACAAAATAAATTCCTGAACTAAGGTACCACTGCACAAGATAAACTGTGGGGTTTTTTTTTTCTTAAATGAAAGAGTGCAAAATAAAAGCAAACATTGCCACATTGTAATTTTGCACAATTTGTAACATTTTGTAGATTTTTATCTTTAAAAATCTAGGGCTGGGAAGATAGCTCCGTGGTATGAGTGCCAGGTTGGCAGCACAAGGACCCGGGTTCAGTTCTCCGGTACAGCCTTGCTGTGCCACTGTGGCTGCTGAAGCCAGGCGTGATGGCGCATACCATAATCCCAGTACTCGGGGGGCTGAGACAGAGAATCTCGACAAGTCCAAGCTGTATAGCATCACCCTGAACCAAATAAATGAAAAGATTTTTTTTTATTAAAAATAAATAAATAAATAAAATTCTAGTCCCAGAAATCTCGCCTGAATCAGAAAGAGACCTTAACTTCCCCCCATTACATTACCTCTAGTTATGTTGCTTCCGCACAGCTAATTTTGCTTTATTTTTAGCTTTCCCGATGCTGAAAGTGGGTGTAAAAATGGGAAGAAACATAAGGCAAAAAGAGAAGTATATGATTTTAGCCTTCTCCCTCCCTCTCCAGTACGGGTTCTATTTATAGACTTTCCAACCGTCCTGTATTATTCCAACAGGCAGCTGGTCTGTGCAAGAAGGATGTTAATTTAATAAAATGTACTGTCCAGAGCTAGCAAGAAGTTCAGTGGTCTAAAGCACCCACTTAGGCAAACTTAGGCAAGCACAGGGACCATGCTTTGATCTCCGGCACCACATGCCACACCAGCCCCAACCCCAGGCAGGCTGAGCCAGCCACACACAAAACAAAATAAATAAAATAAAATGTACTGTCAGGCATTTTAGCTACTCTAACTTATCCCTGCCACCTCAGCAGAGATAGGTTCATCCCACTGAGTAATACAAGAATGCAAATCTGCCTTGCAGGCTTTATTAATCAGAAAATATCTATCTTCTGTTTCTTCCGTGAAGTTTCACTATCTGAATCCATCAGTTTCTTGGTACATTTGAGGCATACAGAATGATCACATTCATCATGGAGAATTTGTACCTGTCAGCTTCTTTCTTTCACTCACCATTTTTCAAAAATGTCACATGCTATTACCCAAAAACTCATGATGTTGCAGTGTTCCTGCAGTGCCATATAATTAAAATCAGAATTTTTTTTAAATCTCACATAAAAGAATAAAAACACCAAAAAATGCAACACACTCTGAAAGTGGGCCAGTTTATAAATAAAATTTAATTAAGTCTAAAATCAAATTTGTCTCTTAACAGCCATGTATGCCATGGAAATTAAAGTTGAAAAAGACCTGAGGACTGGGGAAAGCACAGTTCTGTCTTCAATACCTCTCCCATCAGAAGACTTTAAAGGTACAGGAATCAAAGTTTACGATGATGGACAAAAGTCAGTGTATGCAGTGAGCTCCAATCACAATTCACCCTACAATGGCTCTGATGGCCTGGCGCCAGTGGAGGTAGAAGACCTTCTAAGACAAGCTTCAGAGAGAAATTCCAGATCTCCAACAGAATATCATGAGCCTGTATATGCAAATCCATTCTGCAAGCCCACAGTTCCACAGAGAGAAAAGGCAACACCTGGACCAAACTTCCAAGAAAAGATCAAGCCTAAAGCTAATGGGCTGAGTGACGACGTTAATGACTCCATACACAATATGGACAATGGACTTTCCGAGGAAAGGAGCAATAGCTTCGATCGTATCAGTCCCATTCAGCCAACACCTCAACCCCGCTCAATGCCTCAACAAGCAGAAGAGAGGACCCACAGCCCACAAAAGATGTTAATGACTCCTAGGGAAGAATCAAGTGCCATTCAGGACAAATATGCAACCTCTCCAAAAGCTAGACTGAGCCCCAGCAAAGCAATACTTGGGAAGTCAGAACCCCAGTGTTCCTCACCCATCTGTCAAGAAGAGGAAGAAGATGTTAGATATAATATTGTCCATTCATTGCCTTCTGATATGGGTAACTCAGAACCTGTGACCATGATTTTCATGGGGTATCAGCAGGCAGAGGATAATGAAGAAGACAAAAAACTTCTCACAGGGTATGATGGAGTCATCCATGCTGAGCTTGTTGTGATTGATGATGAGACAGAGGAGGAGGAAGGAGGAGCTGAACAGCTGTCCTATCACCCCATAGCCCCCCGTCGCCAGGTTTACCAACCACCAAAACCCACACCACTTCCTAGAAAGAGACCCGAAGTGAGTCTTCATGAAAACTCAAACCATAAGTCTCCCCACAAAAATTCCATATCTCTGAAAGAACAAGAAGAAAGTCTAGGTGGCCCTTCCCACCACTCTCCAATTGATGTTCCAATCGCTGGAGATGGGACTGAGGATCCATCTTTAACAGGTAAAAAAAGTGAAAAGGCATGCCATTGCTGTCTAGTCATGTGACAGTAATCTTCCTATTAATGAATCTTCTTGCCTTCAGCTTATTTGACCACTTCATACACTAATACATATTGAGGTTTTTATTAGTGCTGTTCTAATGATCACCCTAGTAATTAAGTCAGTTCAAAGATAAAGTGAAAGATAGCAATTATATTGACAGGAAAAAAAAAAAAAAAAACAAAGATAAAGTGAAAATAGATTGTTGCCTTACTTGGATATTGCCTTGGTTGACCTTAGTAACCTGAGATGCATCATCTGTCATGATATAGGACTGTGTATGAGTTTACTTAGACTATTGATATGTTGGATCATCAATAATGTATCTTTTCCCACCAGAATCTGATGGCAATAACTTACCTGTGCCTGGCTGTGATTTCAGCTTTCTACATAAGTTAACAAATTGCCTTAATTTTGCCAGAGCATGCAAGGAACAAGTATTGTTTAGAGTACTTTATTACTTTGCTATATTTTGCTTCTCTGTATTTTCATAGTTTTATTAACTTTATGACCTTAATTTTTCTACATTTTTTAAAAATAGAATGTTAGTTGATCTTCTATAACACAATTTTGCATATTTTTCTCTACCTTATATTTATTTTTTGTATTTTCTATATGTCTTAATTTCTCATTTCCCTATAAAAGATTTTGTGGCTAGCTAGCTATTTTAACATTGAATAAAAAATAGCTAACCTTTTTTCCTCAATTTTATATACCTTGTTATCACTTAAGATCATAATCTAATTATAGTGTTAAGGAAATTACATAAAGACCTGACAAAAGGCAATTAAAATATCTGTACTTACCTTAGTTCAAGATGCTAAATGTTTGTAAAAGATAATATTTTTCCGTATCTTTACTTGGACAGTTATCATTAAAGAGCAATACACGGTGATTACCAGCCAATTAAAAAACAGAACTTGATAATTCTATAAAAGTGTGAGAATATCTGTAAGACTCAAGATGCTTTGTCCTCAGAAAACCATAAGCTCAATCTTTAGTTGCTAACAATGAAACAAATAGACTTTTTTTCATTCTTGTAAGCAGTTAAATTGGGCGTACTACTTGTAAGTGTAATCACCTGAGGAATTCCTAATTTCTTAGGAAATGTCTACTTATATAATTTCCTCAATCAGAGCTGAGCAACGTGCCTCACCAAAGAAAACTGCACAAAATAGGTTCTTGAATATTTTGAGAATGAGCTTTGTTTGCTGATCAGAACTTACATTTTAAATTCATTTTTAAACCAGCATGACTTAGGAAAGAGAAACATATTTTTTATGGTCAACAACAGTGACATCACACACTATAAAACTTTCTTTTCTTTAACTTGCATGCTAGCCAGCTCCTCCCAAGTGCCCTTATTTCTTTTCCCCTAACACATGTACCCCAAGAAAAATGACAGGAAGTGACTAACATTTGCAGACAACACTTATCATGCTACTGAACTAAAGTAATGAAAACAGGAACAGGAAAACCTCTTCTGGAGTAACAATATGAGTTTCTGTACTATCAACCCAAGTATCTTATAAACAGAATGCTCCAAATTCTTTGCTTTCTATTGTGATATAAATCCTTGTTTTCCCATTCAGCACATGGATTACAAAGCAGATGTGTTTGTTTAAATGACTTTTAAAAGTAGTCATATTGTCGTGTGCTCCCAGGAGCCATCACGTACATAGAACACACAGCCACCTATGAATTTGATTTCACAACCACAAACTAAATTGAGTTTATCACCATGTCCCCTCACAAAAAAAGCTTGATATTTGAAAACTCATTATTTAAATTAATTCTTTTGTTTATATCTCATTAAATATGAACAGTTCTGGCCTAGTTAAAAATCGTTAGTCTCATTTTCCTTGAAATGAAAATTAAATAAGGCCAGCCAGATAGCTCAGTGAGTAAAACACCTGCTTAGGGACAGCACAGGGACTGGGGTTCAATTCTTGGCATGCCATGCCAGCCCAGCCCCAGGGGGTGGACTGAGACATGGATTGAGACTGGGCATGGTGATGTGCCCCTGAAATCCCAACGCTTGGTAGGCTGAAAACAGTAGGATCACTACAAGTCTGATCTACCTTGTGAAGCCTGTACTAAATACATTTTTAAAAGATTAATTAATTTTTGTGTGTGTGGCCGGTTCAGCCTGCCCTGGGGCTGGGGCTGGCATGGCGTTTGGTGCCGGGGATCGACCCCTGCTCTTCTCTAAGCCTGCCTAAGCAGGTGGTTTAGACTGCTAAGCTATCTCCCTGGCACATTAAAATTAAAATTACATTTTAATTTGCAAAACAGAGGAAAAAGGAAGAAAGAAAAATATGGAGCCTGAGGATTCTAAAGACAAAATATATTTAGTTAAAGTTTTTAGTAGGCAAGATATGACAGGAAAATACAGCGACCTTATGGGCATCTGCTAATTGTCATGTTCTAAGGTGTAGCTCAGTGCTAACCCTCTTACCATTGTGGGACCCCAGTAAGCTTTCTTGGGGATAGCCCACTACCTCCACCTATCACCAAGTAGATACCTGGATCTTCTTGGGTCTTCTCCCATGCCTCTTGAAGAGAATCTAGCTCGATTCTCCGCTCCAGAAAATCTAGCTCGAGTCTGTCGGTGGTATTTCAGGGTGAAGATCTGAGAAACCTCAGCTCTGGAGGATTCTCATGCTATGGGTGCTGAGATTACCCATCTATGTCAGCCCATAGAGGACAAGAAATACTTGGAAGAGAAAAGGTCTCTTTTGCAAGGACTTTGGGCAGATAAAACCATGTTTCTGAATTGTTCTGAGGAAAGGAGGCAGAGGAGCAGAAGGAGGCCAAAAAGGCAAGTGATGACCCAAGTTGTTCTCCCACTACACCCGTGGGCCTTCGTTGCCACCATAGTCAGTCCTCATCCTTGTACCCGGAGCTCCTTTCCTGTTCACTAGCTGTAGACTCGGAGAAAGGAGAGAGAAAACAGAGCCTAACAGACTTCACCGAGCATCATGGTGCACGGTGTGCCTGATTTACAGAATCTCAAAATGAGGAATGATTGTGGCAATGAAGAGGAACTGTAAGAATGAGAGGTAACTTGAGGAGAGAGAATTGTGCTCTTACCTTCAAATAGACCTTTTTCATTAGAGACTTACTCCAGCTTTTGCCACGGGTATGGTTGAGGCCCACAAAATCCATGAGAACTCCCTGTAGCCTTGCCTTCCGCCTCCTGTTTGCCTCCTCCTGTGGAACGACAGGGCTCTCTCTAGGGCTCACCATGCAGCAGTTCCCAGCAAGAGAGACCTTCCTGCTTAGTACACATCAAAGCAAATCCTCTTAGCCAGTCTTGAGTGCAAAGAAATATTTCTGACCCCTGTCTCTGGAAATCATTCTTTCTACAGCTACAAGTGAAATAATGTTTTTTAACTTCACTGAATTGAAAATATTTCCTATAAGTAAAGTGACAATAACAATGATCATGCACTTACAACAATACTGGATTCCTATCTCTTCTCATATTGGCATAAAACAGCTTCTTAAAGACAAGGTCATTTCCTTTAATAATAGATAACTAATGTGTGACATAGAAAGGCAAGAAGGGGCCTCCCTGCCATTGTCTTATTAAACAAACTTGTGCAATTAGCTAAGTAGCTGATTCTTGAGCCATATTACGTATGAATGTAATATTAAAGCGTTAATACAAATATTAGACCAGTGCCTTGAAAGCAGACCTCAATTTTTGGAATATGACTAAGGCAGCTATGCTCTGAAGAATATTAGGGCATAAGACCAGAATACCAAAAGGATGTTATAAATTCTACATCTACATTTTTAAAAATGCTTTCTCTACAGCAGGTATTAGTGGAATACATTCAAAAAGGAAACATTTGCCATTTAAGGGCATATTTATACTTGAACAAAAACCATTTGTATTCAATCCAGCTCTTAATTAATAGCTGACATTGTTTCATACATGTATTTGTTTTTGTCATTGCATATCCAAAGGCCAAATCTCCTTTGAAAAACCAAGTTTAATCTAAGAAATAACCCGTTCATAAATATGCTTTAAGTGTTAATATCTTTTTTTTTAGTAGTGCATACTTGTATCTCAGAAATCTACAGTCACTGATCTATGGGAATGTGTATCTATGGGAAAGGTGAAAATATACACTAATCCTATATCAGTTCTGATTGTAATATGCTTGCTCTGCTAATTCTTCTAATCTTTATAGAAATAGGCTCCCTCTAGTTCTGAACCTGCTCCTGCCCTAAGTTAACCATAGCTTATTGTTTCTGCTATCTTTTTGTTCTACTAAAACAATGCTCACATTGTTGGATAAAACCATCTGAGGTATGTTCTCAACTTTCCTGCATTCTATGAAATGATAATTTAAAGTGAAAATTAAGGCTATCTTTCATAATTCTGTATTTTTTTCTTTAATTTACAGCTTTAAGGATAAGAATGGCAAAGCTGGGGAAAAAAGTGATCTGAGAGCTGTCACCCATATAAACATTCTTTGGAGAAGAAACTAAAAACATTCTGCAAATTTCCCTCCTGGATATTTTTGTTTCTTTTTCCTCAAATCTAAAAAATTGTAATTATACTCATATTCAGTCATGTGAATAAACAATAGTCATTGTTTGCAAAAAAAAATTTAAAAAAAAAACTGGGAAAAACAAATGTTAAACTTCTTCCAGTTGTTTGATGGGATTCATTGGAGGAGGGAAACCAGCATAATTGTATTGTATTGATACCAAAGTATTTCTAATAAGAGCTTGTTACATTTAAGAATAAAGTTATTTAAAATAACCTGACTATATTAACTGTCATTCAAACTTTGCTATTATAAAAAATGAAGGATCACAGGCTGCTTTTGCACCTCATCACTGAAATACTCATCTCCAACTCTGACAAGTAAATGCAGCACAACAGAAAATCTGTATTGCCAGAAGACAGCGATACTCTCTTGCTGAGGACCAATTCAATCTGTGGAGACTTCACACCCTTGTGCACACCACAAAGGTACATGTAGCAATTGCACTCCTATTTTGAAACTAGGTATAGATTACATCAGCGATGCCCAGGACCTTGTAGATGGTCACTGCTTCTCAGTATCCTTACTTTCCCTCAGTACAAGGTGAGCCCAGTGGTGCAATGTCTGAGACCTTGGCGCTGCTAATGGACTTTTCATTCTCAAAGAGCACAAAGCTGGCCTGTTGTTCAGCCAATTCTTGTGAATGATTTAGAAAATTCACATTAAAACTACTAAGAACATGTACTATATAGTACATCATTTCTAAGTAGTCTTTCTGAGATGCAAATTCCTAATTTGAAGAATACTCCCATGACAAGAAATTCTCCCTTACGATATCTAATTATTCTGTCCACTATGCAGCACCCACGGGACCACTCCCACACATCACCCCCTTGGTGTGAACCTGATTCTTTCCCTTTAGGTTCTTTCTAAAGCAATTATATAAAGCAGCCAACTTGACAAAACCTGTCAGTAGATGACAATACTTTTGCCCCATTTAGGTCAAGTTCAAAGCTGCCAGGAGATCCAACTCTTCTCTTTTACCTGCATGTCATCTCAATCCAGTGCAAGTAAGAGTTTTAATAGATGCAGTAGTCCAGGCTGCCAAAAATTGTCACATCTATTTACCCAGCCCTAATTGTCATGTGACCAGTGAGCGAGCAAACCAGTTTCAGAATCCCATCCTGAGTCTTAGTTTTCTAGGGATATTGGTGGCTGTAATGGGAGGCAGAACCTGATATTAGGACATGGGTACAGGTGACTTAATTGAGAAGTGATCCCAGGCAGAAGAAAGTCACCGAAAAGAATGACAGGGCCAGGAGTGGTGGTGCACATCTGTAATCCCAGCACTCTGAAGGCTGAGGCAGGAAAATTGCTGTGAGTTCAAGGCTAGCATGGGCTACAAAGTGAGTTCAGGGCCAGCCTGAACTTCATAGAGAGATCCTGTCTCAAAAAGACAAAAAGAAAAAAAGAATGACCAATATAATGATTCACAATTAAGGCTGGTACTCTAAGCAACAGGGACTTTTTCTACCATAATCTCTAAAGAGTGCACAGAAAGCACCTACAGTTGTCTTTCTGAAGGGGAAGGTGCTGGGGCACTCTCTCACCAGCTCTGCTCCCTTGCTGAGGATCACTCCTGCAAGAATAAACTCCTGCACACTTCTGGATTATACATCATGAGGATCACATGGTTCTTGCAGTTGGCCCACAGTGAAGAGCAAAAAGCACGGAGGTACATCTGGAAGGATGGTGTCAGCATACGTTGGATTACTCAGAACCATCACTGTAGAAATGGACCAGGAGGCATTGACACGGGCACCAGCAGCACCTGCCACCCTCCCTGTCCAAACTTGGGCACCAACAACTTAACCTGAGCTTCACAGAGCGGTCTGAGGGCTTATTTTACACTGAGTGTCCCACCCATCATCACGTTTGGCAAAGACATCTCACATTAAGGCTGACACCACCTCTCTCTTTATCTCCTCCTCAATTTTATGTTCCTCCTAGTGCTTCTGCTTAGCTCCATGGGCCATTGAAGCGGTATGAGAGAAATCAGTGACGTAAAAGTTCAGGAAATAGTAAGAGGTGCTGCCAACACCACACCTAACCTGTAAGTGTGCTATAGCCTTGTTGGTGCCATAGCTTTGCAGTAAGTATTGGGATTAAGCAGAAGCCAAATCTTTCGATTTGATCTTCTTGCCAGGGATAGAGCTCAGCAACACAAGGGCCTGCC
This sequence comes from Ctenomys sociabilis, assembly GCA_004027165.1. Lineage (NCBI taxonomy): Eukaryota > Metazoa > Chordata > Mammalia > Rodentia > Ctenomyidae > Ctenomys > Ctenomys sociabilis. Next base: position 259 of record PVKA01041299.1, on the reverse strand, counting down.
TGGAAGGCACAATCTATATACTGAGTTTGATTCCAGCTACCAAAAAAAAAAAAAAAAAAAAAAAAAGAATCTCCAATTTTATCTTGTTTTTAGACTTTAGGGCTAAATTTCAATTAACAGACTAATAGTGCTGGCGAGATACCTCAGCAGTCTGAAGTGCCTGCTTAGACAAGCTTAAGAAAGCACAGGGACTGTGGGCTCAAGCCCTAGTGTACCCTGTGCCAGCCCTGCTCTCAGCTGAGCTGGCCACAAAAAAAAA
>PVKA01041298.1:0-18169 GCA_004027165.1 Ctenomys sociabilis | reverse complement strand
GCAGGGCGGCGCAAGGGACCCCTTTTCTTCTCCATGTTTTCAAAGCTTTTTTTCCATTTCATCCTTCATCTTTTGTTTGCTTTCTCCAGAATCAAAATATATCATATACAGGTACAAACTATCTATGGTGAATATTATCATTATGTATATCTAAAATGTGACAATAAATTTAATTTTTTATATATTTAGTATAGGGTCTTATTACACAGATCAGACTTATAATGATCCTCCTGTTGTCAGCCTCCCAAGTGCTGGGATTACAGGCACGCGCCACCATGACCAGTCTCAACTGCCGTGTCAGTGCACCCCAGGGGTGAGGCTGCACAGCAGGCCTGGGGATCAAACCCCCGGCCCTGCGTTTGCCTAAGCAGGCACTTTAGTCTGCTGAGCTATCTGGCCAGCCCTGAAAGTTGAAAGGGATTTTTTTGGCGGGGGCTGGGGAAGCCCTTATTCCACTGAGCCGTCTGATTCAGGCTGCCTTAAGGGCGAGTCTGGTAAGGCGCATGGAGGCAGAAATCGAATCGCGGTCTTCTGAGCGTGACTGGGTTTCCCCAAGCAGGCACTTAAACAACCGTGCTCACCCACAAGGCCCCAGAAATTTAATTTTAAAAAAGAAAATATTAATTACATGAATTGATAGATATGTAAATCGACTGTGGTAATCATTTCGCTATATACACATATCAAAACATTAAGCTTGCATCTTACATGTGCATATTTTTCACTTGGAAGAAGGCAAAAAAGTGGGAAAAAAGAGGAACCATTGCCAATGGCAGTAACAAGGACAACCCAGCTACACTTGACTGGATGAAGAGGGGTGCGACTTATTTACTAAAAAAAAGTAATTCAGTGGACACCATACTCAACTTTGAAACAAAACAAATTTACAATCCAGGAAAAAAGATAAGTACAGACTGGGAATAAAAGTTTGCCTGAAAATTGCTAGTACAGATTCCAATCACCTTTCAATGCTGCTTGTGCAAAGAACATAGCAAGTTGGATTTTTTGGGGTTTTTTTGTTTGTTTTTTTTTACTTCACACATCTTTTTACAACTGAACACATTAAAACTGAACTAAGGGAAATACCTAAAACCTGCCTCATAGCCCTAGAGCACAGTGGGTTCCACAGGCATCTGTATTATATTGAGTCTAGCATAAAATAATTGAATGGACATTTTTAAGTTATAAAGACTGCTCTCCTTCGTGTCAGCTTCCTGGAGTCTTGGCGCTCCAATCAGGCATAGACCATCTACATGAATAAATTTTTCGTTGCCAGGCTCTCTGGTTCTCAGAGGACATGGCCACACAGGGCGGCACCCATGTCCTCCCTCCAGATGTGCTTTCCCAGTCGCTAAGGTGAAGGCCAGTGCTGTGATTTGTTTTGTTTTTTTTTTTGTTTTGTTTTGTTTTTTTCCGTTTATTTTTATTTTATTGAAATACAAATGTCAATCAGACAGTTTCAAAACACCATAACCATACAGAGTCGATGAAATAATACATTGCAAACTGTTTTCATAACGTTTTGGAGAAGACTTCAATGACCACATAGGAAATATAAAGTTCATGTGTCGATATATAAGTGCTGTGATTTGGACCGTGCCTGTCCCCCAAGTCCCACCAAGGGGGCCATCCAGCATAAGGACGGCCCTCTGGGGGTCAGTCTCATCCTAAGCCAGAGAAGCTCTAGTTTAGCATCCAGTTCACCTTAGAAATGGGAGTGATTTAAGGCAGAATCTACTCAGTGTGACTCTGCCTGCGACGTTTTAGCTGGATTACCCCTACATGATCCTGCCTAAGTTACCCTGATTCTTCACTCCTTTCCAAGCCTTATTGAAATTTCACAGACATGAAAGAGCAAAGGGAAACGGCAGAACTAATTAAAGGAAGTGCAGTCAAACCCTACGTTACTATAAATTCCCATGCCCAGGCCATAACCTATTTTAGTGACAGCCCATCAAACCCTTCCCAGTAACCGCAGCACTCCATCACAGTTGCCCTGGCAACCAGAGAAAGCATGTAACCAAAAGCAGAACAAAGAACTGGGCTGAGAATGATTCTGTTTCAATCTGTATGGGTTCCACACTCGGTTTTTTCCTAAAAAGACTATCTTATTCTCCTATGGGAATAATCCTGCTACTTCACCAGTACTGGGAGATACTGTGGGCCTTTAAGGTGGGACCTACTGCATGCTGCTTAGGTCACTGAGGCTGGACTTTCAAAGCCCTGTAGGACTACAGGTGGTTGTCTGTCTGTCTGTCTGTCTGTCTTGGGAGGAATTACAGGTCTTGCTCCCTAGACTCTTTCTCTCCCTCTCCTCTTATCCCTGTCCCTGTCTGTCTCTCCCCTTCCCTTCTCTCTTACCTCAATCCCTACCCCATGTAATGGAAGTCTCTGACCTTGGACTTTGAATGTCCAAAACAGTGGGATAAACAAACCTTTCCTCTTTAATTAGGCCTCAGATATTGCACTACAATGACACAAAGTTGACCAGTGTAGGCCAGGCTGTGGGACTGACCAGCACAGCCTTACTGCTATCCCCGCTCTAGACCCTCACTGGAGTTGGTTCCTCATATTTTCTAGAGCATGTGACTGTGGCAAGTTAATAGGTAAGAAGCTGACATCATTATCAGTGGGCTTGATGTCCACCCAAGTCACCCCCTCAAGTGCACAATGCACAGGGCATGCACGGACCCTGAAGCCTTGGGGAAGTCTGCTGGCCTATAATTAGGGAGGGAAAACATGGGATGCTACTAAAGATACTGTTTATTGTGTTTAAATTTGCACTAAATATATACAACTAGTACTAAGTTGTTTCTTGAGAATTTGTTTTCATTGGGTATGGAGGGAATCCCCCACAAGCACCTTGTCTACATGCACAAGTTCTCTAAACATGGGGCCTTCATTTGGGAGTCAGTGGATTGTTCTGCAGGTAAGGGAAGCATGACCTGACTGGTGAAAGCCCCAGATGGCACTGGGGTGGGGAGAGCACGGTCAGCAATATCAGAGATCTTAGGAACGCAATAAAGGCAGGAAGAAAAAATATCTCTCAATAATTCATAGATGGGGGAAATTAAACTGTAGTTTTGGAATGCTTGTCAAAGCAAAAAGAAATTTCACAACCTTCAAGACAAAACACCCATTTGAAGGTAAGTAATTGAGTCCCAGAGGACAGAGCTGATCTGCCCACATGCCCACCGCCAATGAGTGGCACAAACAAACTTTAGGACACAAATCTCCTAACTCCTCTTTCACACCTCCCATGAGCATTAGAATAAAGTTCTGTAAAGCTCCTCATAAAAGCAGGCAAAGTACAAGGAATGGGGGAGGGGAGGGCAGAGTGTGCACACCAAAGGCCCAGGGGCCAAAACTCTTAGGAATCAGGAGCTAACCATCAGGTCCCCTTTACAGAGCTTGGTAACCACAGAGGGTGTTACTTTCACTATCTTCTTACAGATAAGGGAATCCTTCAGTCCTACCAATCCCTCCAATCAGAGCCTTGGTTCCCCACCCATTCTACCTTTTGCCCACGCCATGTCTCCTCCTATCAAAAGCCCACCTCAAAACCCTCTGAAAGTCCAGTGTTCTACTAATCTTCGCTTGATTTTTCCCATTTCCCCTCAAGTATAAATTATCTTTCCTTTTATAAATGCCAGGCCGCATTCCTAACTCCTCTGCAGATTCTCATAATACTATTCCATGTATCATGGCTATTGTTTGACTTGACTCTTTTATTAATTCTTGGAAGATGAAGCCCTTTGGATAACCTTGAATACTGCTATGGTTTCTTTAACTTATTGGATGACCAATAAAAGTGTATTGAATTGCTAAGGAAAATCTTTCTGTGCTAAGTTCAGCCTACCTTTTCAGTGGAGAGGGAACACAGCTGTGAGCTACGGTTTTTGTGTCCATGTACTTATCTTATTTTCTCCCTTTCTTTATAAGAAAAAAGTACAGCCAAGAACTCCAAGTCAGGACCTTTATTGAGGATAGTGGTGGGATTTGTTGGCATAAAGTGCCATCAGGGGCACCCAGTGAGTGTCCAATGTCCAGTGCCCCAGACGCACACCCTACAGAACAGTCTGCAAGAGTCAAACAGTGTCCAGGCATCAGCAACAAATCATGCTCAAGGGTAGAAAGAGGCAAACTGAGGTAGCACAAGGGAGGAGGACTTCTTGGTGTGTGGGAGGGCAGGACGGCAGAGGCAGCAGGAGCTCACGGTGCCTGGCACTGCCACTGTTCCAGCCTGTCAGAGCAGAGTGGTTTGTGGGCCAACCTGACAATGGAGAAAGGGGAACAGTGAGCTGGCTGACTGGGTCTTGGCTGGAGTTTTAGATGAAGCTCGCTTCATCCTCAGCAGGGCCAAGGTGGGTGAAAATCGCAGAAAGATTTTCCTAGACAGATGGCAATGGATACTAGGTCATATAGAAGAGCAGGGCCCATTTTCTAGATTCAAGAAAGGTGTAGGGTAGCCTAAGACATTCAATGACACCCATGGCCTGCTTTAGGGTACACATTTAAAGAAGTAGCAAGAGAAACCCATGGCCAGGAAAAAAGAAGTCTGGGTAGCAGTCCTCCACTAGGGACCTTTCATCAGAAAAATTGTCCACACAAGATCAGAGCAAGGGAGGCTTAAAAATGGAAACCTGAGTCCACTAGATGACTTTCACCTTGAACACGATATTCCAGATTAAACAGCCAGGAGATAAAGGAAAGAGTGACCATGGATCAAGAGGGTAGGAGAAAGAGGAGTGAGAAACACAGAAAACAAAAGTATGGTTCACCAGTGGTCAATTCCTTTGATGTCCAGGATCTTCTTGGCACACATTATGTCATCAGAAAGGTCATCATCCAGGAGCTCTGTGGGAGGTGTAAGGAAAGGAACCAGAGCCAAGAGGTGTTACTCAGAGAGGTAACAAGTTTCCCTACCTCCTGGGTCTCGTTCTTCTCTGAAATGAAGGATAATGCATAGTAGCCTTCCACATGTAATGCCTAACATGAGTAAGGACTCCATTCAGCTCCAGGGACATCTCTGGAGGAATCAGCTCTGTCCATTGAGACCCAGAAAATGGACAGTATCTGACTTCAACACTCCCAGAGAGCCCCAGAGTGTCTGCTTCTGAATTTCATATTTGGTCTGAGTCCTTGGTGGTGGTGAAAAAAAACAAATATTTCTTACTTAGCTATGTTACTCTCTATCACACAAGGGTTATGGATTCTCACCAGTTGTAACCACTAGTGCTAGAGGTACACCTGACCACCAAAGGAGATTACCCCAGGGGAAAGCCCAAAAAAACCTGAAAAATGGTAAAAGAATCTACTTACTGTCACATGAAATATCACAAATGTTCTTTGACTGAACATTCCGGCTGCTCATACAGAAATCTTTATCACTTATCTGGAAGAGCCCATACTCTGTGTTGTTGTTATTTTTTACTTCGGCTTGTGTGTCATAACCACTGGTATGAAATAAGATGCAGATCCCTGAGGAGAGAGAGGGACATCTAGATCAGCATGAATGAGGATCTGTAGTTCCCAGACAAGGAAAACAAGTTTCCAGCGAATCTCAAAGGAGGCGGAAAAGCACAGAATATCTTAATGAGTTGAAGATAGTTGCAAAATGGATCAGACATTGGCAGAAAGGAGACATTGGAGAACAAATTGAATAAAAGAATAGACAATCGCTGAGAATATCAGGAAATTATTAGATAACTAAGTGAAGGTGGAGAAGAGGAGGAATGGCGGATGGGGGAGAGGAGAGACAGCTGGGGAGTGGGACAAATGAGGAAAGAGAAAACTCACATTCAGGCAGGGTGACATTTCGGTAGCCAGCAAGGTCGCGCAGCTCATGAGCCAGTGCACATTTTGTGAGTTGCTTGGCCTGCATGGCAGGAAACAGGATGCTAACCAGAAACAGAGGGAAAAGGGACATCATTCTGGCTGCCCCTGTGGACCCAAGATGGGGATACCACTCAGCTGCAGCTCCTTTTATTCATAGAGAAACCTTCGGGAACACCGGCAGCACACCCTCTGTCCAGGAAGAGCACAAAGACAGACTAGCCATGCCAAAGCGGACACACTGGGCTTGCCAGCTTCCTGCCATAATTTTACCTTGCTTTCCTTCCCCTTCCCCAACAGCTAGTCAATACTGAGAATTGTTCTCACCTATGCTAAGTTCCAAGCATAATTCTACTTCCCCTTGGCTTTGATTACACCTTTGTTTCTTGTGGGGATAGTTCTAGGAAGCAGTATTCTAGGAACAAAGTGACCTTCGGGGCCAACACGAATGAGGCACTTATAAAATACAATAAGGGTGCCTAGCCAATTCTCCCCCCGCCCCTACTTACAGAATGTGGAAAGGGAGTGTGTGTCATCACAGCCCAGGGTCGGAGCTGGCACCTGTGTAGCCAAACCAGCTATGGAACAGCATCCAGGAGGAAGTCCTTGATACAGTGGCTCATGGCTGAGGATTGAAGGAGATATTAGGAAGTGGAAATCTATGCCTTGCTTTTAGGTAGAAAGAGCCAATGTAGTGAAAATGGCCACACTCTCGAAACTGTTTATACAGATTTAATGCAATCCCAACCAAAATTCCAACAGCATATCTCACAGAATTAGGGAAATCAATCCTAAAATTCATTTGGAAAAGAAGAGACCTAAAATAGCACAGGCAATCATGGACAGCAAAGATAAGGCAGGACTTGAAATTATAATACATGCTTCTATGATAAAAACAGAATGGTTCAAGCAAAAAAACAGACTTGGTAATCAGTGGAACATATTATAAGATCTAATATGTTATATGTTAATATAAGAAACAACACAAGACATTTAGCCACCTTACATTTGACAAAGGTGTCATTCACTGTTACTGAAAGAAAGCTGGCCTCTTCAATAAATAATGCTGAAAAAATTGGCTCTCTACATGCAAAGATTAAAATTAGACCCATGTCTTTCACCATGCACTGAACTAAATTCAAAATAAATCAAAGGTAAAAATATTAAAACACAAACACCAAATCTGCTGGAAGATAAAACAGTCACAATTCTTTTTTTTCTTTTTTTCTTTTTTTTACAATTCTTGAAGACACTGGTGTAGGCACTTTATGAACAAAACCCCAGCCACACTGGAACTATCACAAAGAATCAAGCTTGGGACTTTATTTAAAAAGCTTTTGCACAACAAGAGAAGCCATCAACAGAGTGAAAAAACACCCATGATGTGGGAAAAAATGTTTGCCAGCTTTTCCTCAGACAAAGGATTGCTACAAGAACATATAAAGAACTCGAAAATATCAGGCCTTCTAAATTCAAAGACTCAATTGAAAAATAGGCCTCTGAGGTGAACACCCCTTCTCAGATGAAGAAATACAAGCAGCAAGTAAATGTATGAAAAGCTGCTGAACGCCACTGATCACTCATGAAACTTAATGCTGATATTTCATCTCATCGCAGAAACAACAGTGCCAAGGCTGTGGAAATCCGCCTGGAGAGTTCTAAAATAACCGAGAATTAGAGGTCTCAGCCAACCCAGTCGTTCCCCTTCTTGATATGTTTGCAAAATAATGAAAAGCGTCAGACGACAGCGATGCACGCACACCCTGTTTATAGTGGCACGATCTGAAACAGCCCAGGCTTGGAAGCAGCCCGAATGTCCCTCAGCCAGCGAATGCATAAAGAACACCTGGTCCTTTCATGCAATAGAACATTACTCAGCCATAACGAAGGATAAGCTTGAGACATTTCTGAGTAAATGGATGCAACTGACATTAGACACACAGGTGTAAATGCCATGTCAGTTCTCTGGTGCGAGAGACCAAAAATGTAAGTAAAATCAAAAATATATAGTAGTCATTGTGAAATAGGAAGAAAGTGTCAAACGGGGGGAGGAGCAAGGGGGAGGGTGCAGGAAAGGACAGAAGAAAAACAGAAGCAAAGCTTGTAAATGGGGGCAGGAGGTGCTGAAGGATGGGTGGGAGATGTGGGGGAGAAGAAGTAAGGTGTGTGACACACAGGTACCGCCCCTCCATGGTGAGTGGGGTATGTGTCCCTAAATGTACCAATAAATGTGATTGGGAAAAAATATTTAGCAAGATTCTGAAAACTGTAAAACACATTCACAGTACATTCTTGCTCAGTCAGCACCCTGAGGAAGTAAACTTGAGGTCACTAACTAAACATTCAGTTTGATGATACCAAGTTTCACACCATGGTGCCAACAGCTGTTTTCCTCCTCCACCTCAGGGTTCATCCTTTTTGCCCCATTTCCTAATCTAATTTCTTACATATCGGGGAACATCTATCTCAGCCAAACTGCTACTTAACACTTAAAACTGAAAGTCTTTCAGCCAAGTGTGGTGACACACCCGTAATCCTGCACTTGGGAAACTGAGACAGAAAAATTGCTGTGAGTTCAAGTCCAGCCTGAACTATCTCAAAAGCAAGATCCTATCTCAAAAGAGAAGGTCTTCCAAACTTTTATTAATGCAAGTATTCAAATAAGTTCATCTCAGTTTAATTCTATCTTTAATACTATGTATAACCAGTACATGAAGTGTCATGAGTAATAGTAGCATGGATAGGTCAAGGTCAAGAAAGATAAGCAGAAAGTCCTCGTAGGAAAGCAATTCATGTCCAAAAATACAGCAAAAGTGCTGCCACTCAATTTCTCCTCCATTCTACCAGAGGCACTGGAAGGGCAGGAATAGGAATTCTACTACACTAAGCAAGTTTTAGAAAGAATATGGTTAGAGATCAGAGGATGACCTTGAGCCACTAAGAAAAGTTAGTGCTAACCAGGGCTGCCTGGCAAGCACAAGATCCTGAGTTCCAGTCATGAGAAAGAAAAAGAAGAAAAAAGAGAGAGAGAGAGAGAGAGAGAGAGAGAGAGAGAGAGAGAGAGAAAGAAAGAAAGAAAGAAAGAAAGAAAGAAAGAAAGAAAGAAAGAAAGAAAGAAAGAAAGAAAGAAAGAAAGAAAGTTATAACTGAGGACTAGTTTTGCCAATAGTGGTGTCCCAAATGCCTTCTGCCTGGTTATGGAATAAGTACCTATGATAAGTGGGAGGCGATGGTCAAGACCTGGGGCAGCAGCCAGCTTGCCTAAAATTTGATTATATCTCTGCCATTTCCTATAAACAATAAAAAGCATCATAGAGGCCAGGAACCACAGCTCAACCTAGAAAAGCAAATAATCATGCCTCAGAGAAGAGGAACCATTATTTCCCTAGAAATGTTTTTCAGTACAGTGTCTGGGTCATCAGAAAAAGATGATATCTAATGGAAACAATTGTAAACATTCAGAGAAAACATTTTCCTTCAGAGATCCAAAGGATAACAGCAAACAACAACCCCAGTCCTGAAAGGTAATGCCCAAATCTCCCTTTCTGGACTTTAGTAGAGTGTTCTACTTCAATCCTGGGATCTGAATCAAAACGATAAAGAAGCATTTATAGCACACTTTCCTGAATTTTTTCAGAAATATACTGTAAAGATACGGTGATTCTCTCAGATGCTGTCCCAAAAATCAGGACTTCTAAAACGAGAAATAATGTTTGGAAGATTTCTATAAAGCACAGGATCAGATGAATTTGCTCCAAAATACCTTTGCCATCCAAACTATGGTCTGCAAATGCGAGGCAGGTTTTCAATGAAGATCGCAGCTGCCACGGGAGAACGCCCAAGGGCTACAGTAAGAGTGACTGCTATTTCTTTGTACCCTTGTTCTCCTTCACCTTGTAATTGCAGAAACTACTGTACAGAGCCCCTCCTGGTCCTCGTCTCAGTCCAAGAAGTTTATATTTGTAATCTCAAAGATAAGTTGTTGGAATCCCAGCACGTTGATGCCAATCTACCACTCCCAGTGCAGCCTGTAGCAAGAACAAAGACCCTAAAGCTTGTTTATGATAATGGGAAGCCCTAAGTGCAGCCACAAAGAGGGCCGTCCAGAAGGAAGGCCTACACGCAGGCTGAACCCAGGAGTGACTTGAGGACGAATGGCTGAAAACTGCAGGAAGTATGTACACACTGTGAGTTGCGCTAGGAGGCCTGCGTTCACCTCCGCAATATGCAGAGAGAAACATGTGCAGAAAAAGTAATTTGCTTATTCCGCTGAGATAGTATCTAATGTTTTGGGGTCTGGTGCATCAGCTCTAGGAAGTCATAGCCTCTTATCTTGAGGCTCAATCCCAGCCAACAGCATGGAGCATTGGCTCTTAGTCCTGTCTCTACCTAGTTCAGATTAATGAGCAACAGGTGGGGGTTACCAGAGAAGCACCAGTGCCATCCTCACGACCATCAGCTAAATAATGCATTGCTTAAAGCCATGAAAGGATAAAAAAGTCTTAGCCAGCTCTGTAATAACAATACAAAGAAATAGTGTCAGGCTCAGCCAAAATAGAGACAGTTTCTTTTTTCAAGGAGAGCTGGTCAGGTGGTCCTCCACAGCTATTACTACATAAAGAATGAGGCTAGATTTCAGACTTCATACCTTGATTTCATACAGATGCTTAAAGGGCTGGGGAGATGGCTCAGTGGAATAAGTGCTTCCCTGGCAAACGCAAGGGTCTGAGTTCAAACCCCAGTTCCACCAAAAAAAAAAAAAAGAAAAAAAAAAGAAATCATACAGATGCTTAATCAAGTTAGAGTTAATTAAAGCAATTAAATTTGAGTCATTTGTATAAATGGGTACACAATGATCCAAAATGCTAAGGAAATAAATCACGTCAGCATGAACATCACATGGTTTCTCTTACATGAGAAATCCAATATATAAATAATTTAAAGAACAAAATAAAAGCAAGGTTACATGACAAAGAGAGACAGAGACATTGCAGATTGGAAGAGGATATAGAGAGGGAAGGAGAAAGGAAAGGGGCAAGAAATAGGAAGAAAAAATTAAGTGTTACTCAAAAACAATTAGCATTTTGTACACAAGCAATGGATGCCCTGAGAGAAAAATTAGGCAAGCTATGCTTTTCACAATAACATCGAAAAAAATGAAATACTTAAGAATCAAGTAAAAGATTTATACAGTGAAAATTATGGTACTCTGAGAAAAGAGATTGAAGAGAATTCCAGAAAATAAAACGATATTTCTTGCTCTTGAGTAGGTAGGACCAAATTTGAAAATGTCATACTCCCAAAATTGTTATGCACATTCAATGCAATCCCAATTAAAATTCAATTACTGCCTCCAGCCAACAGACAGCAGACAAGCCCGGCACCCACCAGAACCTCCCTCCAGCCTGTGGCCAGGCAGTGGAACCTTGCAGCAGAGCTCCTGGCAGAGAGGCTAGGGCGAGATCCAGCCAGAACAGATCAACATGGGAGTAAGGCACAGTAGGTTCACCTCCACGGGCTGCAGCAGCCGGAAGCTGAGCACAGCAGCCAGACCCAAGCGAGGCCCAGCTGCACAAGTTCAAAAGTAGTAGATCAGGATCCAATAAGCTGAGACATGCTAGACCAAGACCTATGGCAGCATCCTCTCTCTCTCTCTCTCTCTCTCTCTCTCTCTCTCTCTCTCTCTCTCTCTCTCTCTTTCTCTCTTTCTCTCTCTTGATTGAGAGGGGGGGCAACAGGTAACTGAGGTGAAAGTCTGCCTGGAAGACCCCAGGCTCATCAAGGGGAGGTGATGAGTCAGAATTTAGGGGAACTAATTTAAATGCAAATTCCCAATTTAATATCTGTTTACCTGTAGTCATGTTTGCCCTTATGGTCTAAAATACAAACTGATTAGTTACAAAAGTTTGCCAATTGCTAAATCTCACTGCCATTATTAGTGCTGCTAATTGTAGTACTGTAAATACAAAACTGTGACTGCCTTCACCAAGTCCCTCCCTCGGGCAACAACATCAGTAGGTGCTAAAGTGAGTGCTGCAAAGCCTCTGCATCAAAAGTCAGCGGACACTGCCATGTGAAAATAACAAAGAGAAGGAGCAAAATGCATTCTCAGGCTGCAAGCACATCCAGAACAAATGCAAAAGAAAATAGCATAGAAGAAATTGCAAGCCACGCTCCAGAAATCTCTGAAATAATCGTGTCTGTGCTGGCCAAATAGCTCAGGAGATTAAGGCACCTGCAAGCAGGCACAGGGACCAGAAGTTGGATCCCCAGGCCTGCTGTGCCCTGCCCCTGGGGCACGCTGAGATGGCAATTGAGACTGGGCATAGTGGTGCCTGCCTGTAATCCTAGCTGTTGGGAAGCTGTAAACAAGCAGATCTCTATGAGTCAGATCTAGTAGTGAGACCCTGAACACCCTGTAGACCCTTCCCTAAAATACAAAAACTACTACTACTAACAATAATAATAATAATAATAATAATAATAATAATAATAATAACATCTGAAGTAAAGAAACAACTGCACCCCTGCCCCCAAGCCCGCTGAGTGAGTGAGAACTTTTGCCACTCTCTTGGCCCCTGATCCAGCCAGTACAGCCCAGTGAGTGTGTGGGAGAGCTTCTGCGCTCCCTGGAGCTCCCTGGACAAGGGGCACAACAGAAGGGCACCACAGGCTCACTGTTGTGCCAGAGGGGAACAACAGATTCACTTCCAAGGGCTTCAGCAAAAAGGAACTGAACACAACAGCTAGACCCAGGCCAGGCATAACTCAAACTTAATAGATCTGCACCCGAATCTCATTACTGCTAAGGTTATAATTGCAACAAGCTTTACACCAAAGGTCAGAGGTCAGTGCTATAAAGAATGACAAAGGCAAGGGGCAAAATGCAAGCTCAGGCCTTGAGCCCACCCATGACAAGTGTAGAGGACACTAACTCAACTGAAATGAATGAATTAACAGAGGAGGAAGCAAAGAAACAACAGCAGGTATAGCGGAACTCAGAGCAGAATTTATGCCTGAAATAAAAAAAAGAAATTTCTCAATATATAGCATCTGAAGTAAAGACTCTAATGCAGAAACAATACCCACCCAGAACAAGTGCAGAGAATACTAGCTCAGCTGAAATGTTTGAATTGACAGTATCGCAAGCAAAGAAACAACAGTAGAAAGGTAAAGAGGAACTTAGAGCAGAAATAATTTCTGAAATAAAAAAAGAAATCTCTGAAATCATAGCATCTGAAGTAAAGAATCAAATACAGCTATTCATGAAGGAAACCCAATTTGAAAAAAAAAAAAAAAAACTCCACAGTAAAAGAATTCTAAAGAAGACATTGATAAAAAAAGAAAAATAAAGGAGATTAGAAATATGATGGATTCCTTGAAGGAACAACACAGGAAAGAAATAGATCGCATGAAGCAGAGTCAAAGACATAGAGGAACTTAAAAACACAATCACAAATCTAAAAAAGCATTTGAGTGAAAGTGAATGAAGAGTTATGGATCTTGAAGACACTGGTACAGCTAGTGAAAAGGTAAGAAAAGATCTCTTAAAAACAATGAGGATGCAGGAAAAAATAATCCATCACATGCAAGATGATGTCAAGATGAACAATGTGAGACTAATAGGCATCAATGAGAAAGAAGGAGTCAATACAAATGATGTAAAAAGAATATGGGCAGAAGTAATCGCAGAAAACTTCCCAAATATGAGGAAACAATCTGACATTCAGTAACCGAAGCATTCAGAACTCCAAATAACATCAACCCAATTAAAAACACCTCGAGACATATAATAGCCAAGATCCCAGAAATCCAGCACAAAAATAATATACTGAAAGCTGCTAGAGAAAAGAAGCAGATCACATTCAAAGGAAAACCCATCAGAATTACAGCCGACTTCCCTTCATAAACCATGAAGGCAAGAAGAGCATGGAGCAGAGAACTTCAAGTCCTCTATGAAGACAAATTGCAGTGCAGACCACTATGTCCTGAAAAACTCTCTTTCAAGTTTGATAGAGAAGTGAAATACTTCCACGACAAAGAACAACTAAAGAATTTCATGATGACAAAGCCATCCCTACACAGGCTACTGAAAGATGTTCTAGAGAGGGACCGCAATGACCAGAACTCCATGAATGAGAACAGAGGGAAACACGTTCACTGGGTCCAACGCAGCCTCTCTAATAAACGGTGCTGGAGAGCCTTCCCGCTGGAGTTCGCTGCGCGCAGCTCCTCACCCTGAAGACGTCGGGGAGTCAGCAGCCCCAGCCTTCCCTCCAGAGTTTGTTGGGTTGGCTGCCCCTACTCACCCTAAAGACCACCAGAGCCATGACTCCTGCGGCCAGCGGCTGGAACCTGGGGAGCACGGCCCGTGCCATCCGCCATCAAGAGAGCCTTGCACACCTTCAGCCTGTGCTCATCGTCGCCAGATCCTTCCTGAACTGCAGCCCCCTCTCCTTAATGAGCTTCTTTCTTATGGTTTTGCTTTGTTTTTTTCAATCTTACACTTTTATACCTGGTAATCTGAACATCTAATTTACAGATAGCATCATTTAATACAGTAACCATTGTTAAATTCTTATTACTTTGCTTAGTGAAATCTTGTATCATTTCTAATGTTTTCTTTTCTATCTCTATTTTGCATTCTTTAAAAATAAAATGTAAAAAATAAACGATGCTGGAAAACCCGGCTTTTCACATGCCAAAGGCTAAAATTAGATCCAAGTCTATCTCCATGTACTAAACTACAGTCAAAATGGATCAAAGATTCAAACATCAAAACAGAAACACTAAATCTCCTGGAGGAAAATGTAGGCACAAATTCTAAAAACATAGGGGTAGATAGAGAGTTCATGAACAAAAACCAAACTGCATGGGAAATACTTCAAAGAATCAAAAACTGCTATCCCATCTTTTTGAAAAGTTTCTTGCACTTCAAAAAAAATCTCCATCACTTCTCAGCTTTTTGGCTAAGATAAAGATGTAAAAGAAATCTACAACAGAGTAAGGAGAAAACCCATGAACTAAGAAAATATCGTCATCTGTCCCTCTGACAAAGGCCTTCTATCTAGAACGTATAAAGAATTTTTAAAAATCAGACCACCCAAATTCAAAGACCCAATCCAAAAATAGACATCTGAGATGAATATACACTTCTCAGATGAAGAAATACAAGTGGCAAGTAAATATATGAAAAATGTTCAGCATCATTGGTCATTCAACAAATATAAATTAAAACAACAATGAGATTTCATATCATCTCTGAAAAACCTGGTTATTATCAAGAAGTCAGCCAGGGCTGAGGAGATAGCTTGCTGGTCCAAGCAGCTGCCTAGCAAGCATAAGGACCCGAGTTTGCTCCCTGGTACTGCGTGCTGTGCGGGCCCCAAAATCCCTGGATGCACCATGCTGGCCAGCAAAACCGGACATGGTAGTGCATGCCTATAATCCCAGCACTGGGAAGACTGAGACAGGAGGATCACTTCAAGTCTGAGCTGCATAGTGAGACTCTGTGTAAATAAATAAATAAAAGATTTTTTTAATCAGCCAATAACAAATGCTACAGGGGCTATAGAGAAAAGGGAACCCTTCTCCATTGTTGACAGGAGTGCAGACTGGTGCAACCACTGTGGAAATAAGTGTGAAGATTCCTCAAAAAGCTAGGATTGGAAATCTTATTCAAGACAGTTATTCCCTTTATGGGTATTTTTCCAAAAGAACTAAAAACATCACACCACAGTGACATATGTGCACCCATGTTTATAGCAGCACAATTTGTCAGAGCTAAATTTTGAAAGTAATGCAAATAACCATCAACTGAGGAATGGATAAAAAAGATGTAATATTTTTTCACAATGGAGTATTATGCAGCTATAAAAATGATAAATTTGAAGCTTTTATAGGTAAAAATGGATGCAACTAGAGACCAAGCTCTTAAGTGAAATAAATCAGACCTGTATATGGAAATGTATTGTCTCCTTAGTGTAAGAGCCTAAAAGAGAAAATAAAATCTGAAGGGTACAATAGATACTGGGGAAAGGAAACCTACTTGTTTGAAAGGAAGGAATTACTGAGTTAAAGAGAAGGACAGGAGAGACAATAGGGACAAGAGATATATCTAACTATGTAAGCAAGATGGTTTGGACAACTGTACTATGGGTTTCTGCTGGTCTATAGGTGATTTTGTTTTAATTTTTATCTTTATTCTGTAGATACAGGGTCTCACTACACAGTTTGGACTCATAGTGATCCTCCTGTGTCAGTCTAACCAGTGCTTGGATTACAGGCGTGCACCACTAAGCCTGGTTTTGGGGTCTGGGAACTGAATCCGGGAATTTGCACTTGCCAAGCGGGCACTAAGACTGCTGAGCTGTCTCCCCAGCCCTCTGCTGGTCTATGGAAAGGGGCAGTTAATGCTTAATTTGTTGTGTCTCATCTTTTCAATTCTTTTTCCTTTTTCTCTTTTAATTTCTTACATATTTTTCTTCTTCCAATTTTTCATGCATATATCTGGTAATATGAACAACTGATTTAAAGACAACACTATATAATAAAGCAAAAATTGTGAAATTTATATTATTTTATTTAGTGAAATTCTGTATCATTTGTAATTCTTCTGTTTTAATATCATTAACTACTCTTTAAAAAATGAAAATTAAGTTATGATAATGCACCATCCCCCACAATGAACGTAGCAGTTGTGTGCAGCAAACGTGTACCAGTGGACACAAATAGGGCGCCTAAAATCTGGGGAAGCAATTTACACTGACTCTCTGGGTACTGGGTCAAAGCACCTAGCACTATGTATTCACATTCTCTTTTTACATTAAGGATTACTCTGAATTTATATAAGGTTATTTTAAATTATTATATTTGTATTTCTATTTCTAGAACTGTTTCATGCTTAAATGACCCACTGAATTAGGAATAGTAACAAAAAGTGCAAATATATATTTAAATTTAAATCATTATATACAAATACTTTTAAAACATACTAAAATAGGGCCAACAAGATAGCTTAGTGGACTAAGCACCTGCTTAGGCAAGCGCAGGGACCAGGGCTGACCCTGCCCCTCCAGGTGTCCTGAGCCAGCCACTGAGACCAGGTATGGTGGCACGCACCTGTAATTTCAGCCCTGGGGAGTCTGAAACAGGAGGATCACCATGAGTCTGAGCTGAGTAGTGAGACCCTGTACCAATACATTTTTTTTTAATGGCAATCAAACATACGAAAATACAATTCCAGCATGCAGGAGGCTGAGGCTGGAGAATCAGTGTGAGTTCAAGGCCAGCATGGTCTACAAAATGAGTTCCTCCAAAAAAGTGAGTTTGAGAACTCGCTACAAAGTGAGTTCAAGGCCAGCCTGAGCTACATAATGAAACCCTGTCTCAAAAAGACAAAAAGGGAGATGGCTCAGTAGAATAGGCACTTGCCTGGCAAGGGCCTGAGTTCAATCCCTGGTTCCATCAAAAAAATAAAGACAGCCAGGCATGGTGGCACATGCCTTAATCCCAGCACTCAGGAGACTGAGACAGGAGGATTGTTGTGAGTTCAAGACCAGCCTGAGCTACAAAGTGAGCTTAAGGCCAGCCTGAACTGCACAGTGAGACCCTGTGTCAAAAAGAGAAAGAAAGAAGAAAGAAAGAAAGAAAGAAAGAAAGAAAGAAAGAAAGAAAGAAAGAAAGAAAGAAAGAAAGAAAGAAAGACGAAAAGCCTGAGGAACAGTGGAGCAAAATAGAAGATGTAGGCAAAACTCTAAGCTTTAACCATTCTAAATGTACTCGGCCACCTTATCTTTGACAAAGGAGCCAGACATGTTCACTGGAAGAGTCTCTTTACCAAATTATTCTGGAAAAAAACTAGATTAAAGATTAAAACTAGAACCAAGGCTTTTTCATCTTCCGGTTCCAGGCGCTTTGCCGCCGCGGTTTACAGTGCAGTTATGGCCAAGTCCAAGAACCACACTACGCACAACCAGTCCTGAAAATGGCACCGAAATGGCATCAAGAAACCTCGGTCACAGAGATATGAATCTCTGAAGGGAGTAGATCCCAAATTCCTTAGGAACATGCGTTTTGCCAAGAAGCACAACAAGAAAGGCTTCAAGAAAATGCAAGCAAACAATGCCAAGGCCATGAGTGCACATGCTGAGGCTATCAAGGCCCTTGTCAAGCCCAAGGAGGTCAAGCCCAAGGAGGCCAAGCCCAAGGTCATTCCAAAGGGAGTGAACCGCAGGCTCGCTCGACTTGCCTATATTGCCCACCCCAAGCTTGGGAAGCGTATCCGTGCCCGCATTGCCAAGGGTCGCAGGGCTTGCCGCCCAAAGGCCCAGGC
>PVKA01041297.1:0-18175 GCA_004027165.1 Ctenomys sociabilis | reverse complement strand
TTGGAAGAAACACAGCAGAAAAAGAATTAATAACTACCTTTAAAGAAGACATGGATAAAAAAATTGAGGAGATCAGAAATATGATGGATTCCTTGAATGAGCAATACAGAAAAGAAATAGAACACATGAAACACAGTCAAAGAGATATAGAAGAACTAAAAATACCAATCACGAGTCTACAAAACCGTCTGAGTGAAAGTGAGGACAGAGTCTCAGATCTTGAAGATGCCGGAGCAGCTAGTGAAAAGGTGAGAAAGGATCTCTTAAAAACAACAAGAATGCAGGAAAAAAAAAGTTGCTTGGGAACTTTGTAATCAATTATAACTTTTTCAGAACGCTTAGCAATAGGTGAAACAAAGGGCTAAGATGGAGCCAGTCTAGCGTGGGGCTGGGGAGGGGGGGTAAATGGGGAGCAGGTCTGGCAGGAACAACAGGAAATGTTTGTTTGGGCTTTAACGAAAAGGGGGGCATTGCCACCTGGAAGGGTTGGTTTGGTCTTTACAATTTCTTATACTAGGGAGACTATATGATATTTCCACATGTGTGTTTGGTTTATTTCACTTATGAGTATATGGTCAAGTGACATTCACTTAAATATAAATGCTTCAAGTTTATCACTTTTTGTAGCTGAGTAAAATTCCATTGTATAGAAATACCACATCTTTTTCAACCATTCCTCATGTGATAGGCATCTTGGTTGTTTCCAAGATTTGGCTATCACAAATTGTGCTGCTAAAAACATAGGTGTACATATATCATTATGATATGATGTTTTCCATTCCTCTGGGAAGATTCCAAGCAGGGAGATAACCAGCTTGAATGGGATTTCCAGTCCTAGTTTTGTGAGGAGTCTCCACACTGATCTTCACAATGGTTGCACCAGTCTATGTTCCTAGTTTTGTGAGGAGTCTTCACACTGATCTCCACAATGGTTGCACCAGTTTGTGTTCCATTTACCATACATCCTCTCCAACATTTGTCGTTGGTTGATTTCTTTATGATAGCCATTCTTTCTGGAGTGAGATGATATCTCAGTGTTGCTTTAATTTGGATTTCATAAATGGCTAGCGATGTGGAGCATTTTTTCATATATTTATTTGCTTCTTTAATTTTGTCCTCTGAGAAGTGTGTATTCATCTCAGATGCACATTTCGGGATTGGGTCTTTAAATCTGAGGGCCTTAATGTATTTTATTTCTTTATAAATTCTAGAGAGCAGATCTTTGTCTAAGTGCTTATTAGTTAAGTTTTTTCAAAATTTGTAGGATGTCTTTTCACTTTGTTGACAATTTCTTTTGACATGCAAAAACTTCTCAAGAGTTGATCCCAGTTGTTAATTCTTTCCAGTGTTTCCCACATGAATACATATTTGTTCATGAACTCTTTGCCTAACACTATGTCTTCAGGAGTTCCTCTTACTTTCTCTTCCAGGAGATTTACTGTTTCTGTTTTAATGTTTAGATCTTTAATCCATTTTGACTTTAGCTTAGTGCATGGTGATACATATGGGTCAAGTGTTAGTTTTTGGCATGTAGAAAGCCAGTTTTTCTAGCAGCATTTATTAAAGGGGTGGTCTTTCTTCCAGTAAACATGGTTGGCCGCTTTGTCAAAGATCAGGTGACTGAGTGTGTTTGTAGAAGCCTCTGCATCTTCTAATTTATTTCACTGATCCTCAGGTCTATTTTGTTGCCAATACCATGTTGATTTTATCACAGTGGCTTTGTAGTATAATTTCAAGTCAGGAATTGTGATGCCTCCTGCCTTGTCTTTGTTGGCCAGGATTGCCTTTGCTATTCTAGGTCTTTTGTGGTTCCAAATAAATTTTAGGAATGATTTTTCTAGGTCTGGAAGGTATGTTGGTGGCAGTTTGATAGGGATTGTGTTAAATCTGTACAACCGTCTTGGGAGTATGGCCATCTTCATGATGTTGGTTCTTCCTATCCATGAGCAGGGAATATCTTTCCATTTTCTGAAATCCTCTACTATCTCTTTTCTTAGGGCACTGTCATTTTCCATAAAATGATCTTTGACTTCATTGTTTAAGTGAATTCCAAGGTATTTTATTTTCTATGGTGCTATTGTAAAAGGTATCGTTTCTGTAGTTTCCTTCTCAGTGTGTTTCTTATCTATGTAGAGGAATGTTATTGACTTTTGAGTATTGACTCTGAATCCTGCTATGCTACTGAATTTCTGTATGAATTCTAGTTGCTTCTTGGTAGAGTTTTTTGGGTCTTCCAAGTAAAGTATCATGTCATCTGCAAATAGTCATAATTTAACTTTTTTACTTATTCTTATTCCTTTTATTTCTCCCTCTTGTATAATGACTGTATCTAATGATTCCAAAACTATATTGAATATAAGGGGTGATGGAAAACATCCTTGTCTTGTACCAGATCTAAGAGTAAAAGATTTCAGTTTTTCCCAGTCTAGAATTGTATTAGCCATTGGGTTGTCATAGATGGCTTTTATTAAACTGAGATAGAGGCCTTCTATTCCAATTTTCTGTAGAACTTTGAACATGAATGAGTTTTGGACTTTGTCAAACGCTTTCTCTGCATCAATTGAGATGATCATGTGGTTTTTAGTTTCAGTCTATTAATATAGTGTATTACATTTATAGATTTTCAAATATTGTACCATCTTTGCATCCTTGGGATGAATTCTACCTGGTTGTGGTGTGTGATCTTCTTGATGATTTGCTGTATTCTATTTTATTGAAGATTTTTACATCTATGTTCATGAGGGAGATTAGCCTATAGTTCTTTTTCATTTGTATCTTTCTCTGCTTTTGGAATCAGTATTATACTTGCCTCCAGAAATGATTTTTGAAGGACTGCTTCCTTTTCAATTTCATTGAAGAGTTTGAGGAGTGTAGGGATTATGTCTTCTATAAATTTCTTGTAGAACTCAGCTGTGAATCCATCAGGATCTGGACTTTTCTTTGTTGTCAGGCTTTTTATTATGTTTCGTATCTCATTGGCTGTTATTGGGTTATTGAGAGTTGTTATATCTTCTTGATTCAATTTTTGTAATTTTTACTTTTCGGAGAATTTGTCCTTTTCTTCTGTGTCTTCAATTCTGTGAGTGTAAAGATTCTCAAAGTAGCTATTGATAATCTTCTGAATTTCCACTGGGTCTATGGTGATTTCACCTTTTTCATTCCTTATTGCTTGTATTGGAACTTTTTCTTTCCTCTTCTTGATGAAGTTAGCAAGGGGCTTATCAATTTTGTTTAGTCTTTCAAAGAACCAGCTTTTTGATTCATTGATTCTTTGAACTGTTTTCTTCATCTCAATTGAATTAATTTCTGCTTTAATCTATATGATTTCTTCCCATCTTTGTGCTCTGGGTTTTGTTTGCTCTTCTTTTTCTAGTTGTCAGAGGTGCAACATTAGGGTGTTTATTTGTCCCATTCTATTTTCTTAATGTGTGAGTTCATAGCTATGATTTTCCCTCTGAGAACTGCTTTCACTGCATCCCATAAATCCTGGTAAGTTGTGCTTGAATTTTCATTGAATTGTAGATATTGTTGAATTTCTTGTTTGATTTCCCTTGTGACCCATTGATTACTGAGTAAAGTGTTGTTTACTTTTCATGTACTTAGTGTTTTTTTTTTTTTCTGGTTTCTTTTGTTGTTTATTCTAGTCTCGTTGCGCTATGGTTGGAGAGTATGCATGGGATAATTTCTGTTTTCTTGCATATACTTAAGCATGACCTCTGGACTAGTATGTGGTCTATTTTAGAAAATGACCCATGTGCAGCTGAAAAAATGTGTATTCAGCTGTGGTAGGGTGGAACACTCTGTATATGTTCACAAGGTCCATTTGTTCCAACCTCTGGTTCAATTCTGCTACTTCTTTGCTAATTTTTTGTCTGGTTGACCTATATTTTCAATATAAGGGGGTGTTAAGTTCTCCTGTTAAGATTGTGGTCTTGGATATTAAATATTTCATGTCCATTAAGATTTGTGCTACAGAGTTTGGTGCTCCTGTGTTTGGTGCATAGATATTTATGAGTGTTACCTGTTCCTCTTTAATTTTTCCCCTAACCAACATATAGTGGCCTTCTTTGTGTCACTTGATGACTCTTGGTTTGAAGTTGAAACTGTCTGAGAGCAGAATTGCTACACCTGCTTTTTTCTGAGGTGCTGGGGCATATAGTACTGTTTTCCATCCTTTGACTTTGAGCCTATGAATTTCTCTTTAAGTGTGTTTCTTGTATATAGCATATTGTTGGATTTTGTTTCTGAGTCCACTGTGCCAGTCTATTTCTATTAATTGTTGAATTAAGTCCATTTACATTAATTATTATAATTGAAATGTGTTGACTTACGATTGTCATGTTATTTACCTGCTGTTGTTTACTCCTCTTTGTCCTGTGTTTAATTGTTTGCCTTATTTAGTGGGTTCCTTCCATTCTCATTCGTGGAGTTCTGTTCATTGTGGTCCTTCCCTAGAACATTTTTCAGTAGCCTGTGTAGGATTGGCTTTGTCATCATGAAATTTTTAGTTGTTCTTTGTCATGGAAACATTTCACTTCTTCATCAGACTTGGAAGAGAGTTTTGCAGGGTATAGTAGTCTGGGCTGGAATTTGTTTTCATGCTGGTCTTGAAGTACTCTGCTCCATGCTCTCCTTGCCTTTGTGGTTTGTGTGGAGAAGTCAGCTGTAATTCTGATGGGTTTTCCTTTGAATGTGATCTGTTTCTTTTTTCTAGCAGCTTTCAGTACATTGTTCTTGTGTTGGAATTCTGGGATCTTGACTATTATATGTCTTGGCATGTTTTTAGTTGGGTTGAAGTTCTTTAGTGTTCTGTATGCTTTGGTTACCTGATTTTTTCCTCATATTTGAGAAGTTTTCTGTGATTACTTCTGCTCGTATTCTTTTCATATCATTTGTATTGACTTATTCTTTCTCATTGATGCCAATTAATCTCACATTGTTCATCTTGGCATCATCTTGCAGGTGATGGATTTTTTCCTGCATCCTCATTGTTTTTAAGAGATCCTTTCTCACCTTTTCATTAGCTGCACCAGTGTCTTCAAGATCTGAAACTCTGTCTTCGCTTTCACTCACTCAATTTTGTAGACTCATGATTGAGATTTTAAGTTCTTCTATGTCTCTTTCACTTTGTTTTATGTGATCTATTTCTTTCCTGTATTGCTCATTCCAGGAATCTGTCATATTTCTGATCGCCTCTATTTTTTTTTTTTTATCAATGTCTTCTTTAGAGGTAGCTATTAATTCTTTTAATGCACAGTTTTTTTTTTTTTTTTTTTTTCCAAATTGGGTTTCCTCTGTATATTTCCAAGTTGGGTTTCCTCTATATATTTCCAAAACTGATTCTCTACTTCAGATGCTATGATTTCAAAGATTTCTTTTTTTATTTCAGAAATTTTCTGTTCTGAGTTCCTCTTTACCTTTCTGCTGTTGTTTCTTTGCTTGTGTTAATTTGTATGTTTCAGCTGGAATAGTGTTCTCTGCACTTGTTCTGGGTGGGCATTGGGTTTCCCCAATACATTTCTGCATTTGATTCATTATTTCAGATGCTATGTATTCAAAAATTTCCTTTTTTTATTTTAGGTGTTAATTCTGGTCTGAGTTCCTCTATACCTTTCTGCTGTTTTTTCTTTGCTTCCACCTCTGTTAATTCATTCATTTCAGCTGCGCTAGTGTCCTCTGTACTTATTGATGGGCTCGAGGCCTGAGATTGCATTTTGCTCCTTGTTTTTGTCATTTTGTATAGCACTGACCTCTGACCTTTAGTGTAGAGCTTTGGTGCAGTTACAACTTTAGTGCATAATGAGATTCATGTGCCAGTCTATTAAGTTTGATATTATCCAGTTATTCCTGGCCTTGATCTAGCTGTTATATTCAGTTCAGTTCCTTTTTGTTGCAGCCCTTCTGGTACAACTGTGAGCCTGTGGTTCTCCTCTGTTGTGTCCTTAGCCCACAGAGTACCAGGGAGTGCAGAAGCTCTCCCACATGCTCACCAGGCCAGGCGTGGAGGGGGTGAATTGGGTGCGAGAAGAGTCACAAAACTTCTCACTCGCTCAGTGGGCTTGGGGGCAGGGGCCATCAGCACACTTTAAAAGTCATAGAGAAGCTTCTAGAAGATAAATAGTAAGATTGTAACCATGTGTGCATGTGTGTGTATATACTGTTTGAGTCTTTGTCTCTGCATTCTTCTGTTTAAATAATATAAACATATGTATTCAGAGGGTTTGCTCAGCATGCTGCTGTGATTGCTTCAAAATATAGCACTCTGTTTGGAATAGGGAGGTTTATACCCTTGAATCAGAGGAAGACTGAAAGGTGCTGGAGGGCAAGGTGAGCGTGCCATGTTGGCAGCTTGGTTCTAAAAGTACACAGACCTGGATTCAAATCTTTGCTCCGATTTTTAATAACTCAAGATCTCAAATGATTTACATTCTTAGATCTTGTCTCTGCCTGTGTAACAGGAGAATAACTACAATGTCAAGGCTCCCTGTGATGATCAAAGAGGTAATGTGAGCCACACAGATTAAATGGTGCCAAGAGACCAGCAGGCATTAACATTGTGCACCAAAATCACGAGACACAGCAGCACTCGCCCTGTCACGCATCATACAGCATCAAAGGTGCATTCCTCAGCAGGAATCTGTGGGATCTTTTCTCTTTTGTGAGTTTCACACTGGATATGGCATGAGTTTGTACACCCCTGAGAGCAGACTCTTCTTGTCAGCCCAATTCGGCTCCACTTCCCTGCTCCGAGAATGTATATAACCTCCGACCACAAATGTGAAGACACGATAGCTGATAGTTTGCATGTTTGATTTCCTCTCATAGTCCAGGTGTGGCACCAACACCACCCCCTTAGAGGGAGTGTCCCTGACCACTTTATCTCAAATACCCTTCATCTAACCATCCCCTTGACAGCTGCTCTTTGTCTCCTTTCTGCTGTTTTATTTTTTAATAATTGAGTTTGCCTTTCAGAGAAAGTTTAGATTCACAGAAGCACAGAACAGTAGGTTCCTCTGGCTCCTACGTAACCTCTTACACACTGTGGGTATCCCCTACAGGAGTGGTGCTCTTGGTACAACAGACGAGCCTACTCTTGCACACTGACAGACCAGTTTACACTTGAGCTCACTCCTGGAGTTGAACAACTGTATGATCCACAGCCACCACTGTCAGTGTCACTCCCCCTAGATGTGCAGTCTTTTACTTACGCATTCTTCTCTTCCTTTCACCTTTGGCAACAACAAATCTTTTAGTCTCTAATGTTCTTCTATTTCTGGGATGCCACTGAGATAAATGCTTTATTTTCAATGGGCTGGGGAGACAGCTTAGTGGAGTAAGTCCTTGCTTGGCAAGCTCAAGGTCCTGAGTTCAATCCCTGGTACCACAAAAAAAAAAAAAAAAAAAAAAAAAAAAGCTTTATTTTCAAGTCTTTCTCACTACATGTATCATTTACAAGTTTAATTATTTCCCAACTGTGCCTCCCCCAAATTGTCAGCCACATGAAATCAGGGTGATTTTCTGACATACATTTTTTTGTGATTGTTCGCTTCTTTACACTGAAGCCCTCACTGCTAGGCAGGTGCACTACTATGGAGCACTCATCCCCATGATTTTCTGACTTTAAAAAAGTACAGTAGCCAGGATTGGGGAGATAGCTTGGCAGTCTAAGAGACAGCGTGGCAGTCTGAGCACCTGCCTGGCAAGAATAAGGACCCAAGTTTGATCCCCAGTACCAACTGCACTCTGTGCCAGTCCTGGAACCAGGTATGCTGGCACACTCCTGTAACCCCAGTGCTGGGGAGGCCGAGACAGGAGGATCACTATGAGTCTGAGCTGCATAGCAAGAACCTGTATCAAACAAACAAATAAATATTTTTTTTTAAATACACTAACCTCAATTCTAGACTGACTGACTCAGAAGAGCCCTAAGTAACCCTCATCTGTTTCAGTGAATGAGTCTTTTCAGTAAATGACTCCACCAGTCTTTCTGTCTACACTAGGAGCTGGTAATAGAACAAATTTATAGGATGACAGTAAAAATATTTTTCTTATTTTCCAGATACCAAGTGCTGTGTTAGGCACCCTCTCTATATTATTTAATTAACCCCATAACCAGTTGTGAGGTAGATGCCATGAGCTATGTAACATACATCTAATCTAGCACTTTTTTAAGTCTAAGTTGAGTTTCTGGATATTGAACTTATCATGGTAGTCAATAGTCAACTTAAGGGCCAAATTCAAATGTGTAAGATTTCAGAGTTGACTTTCTTGAACCATAGGTTGGAATTCAGAGCTGGAGGGAACCTCATGCTAATTTATTGCATAGCATGGATTTGGAACACGGTTTTTCATCCCAGTCCCTGGGAGGTTTCTCTGGTCCATTTAATGCTGCCTGGCCCCTCCAGGCTGTACTGTGCTCCCTCAGGAGCCACTGCGTTATTCTTGGAAGTCAGGACTCTCAGCTCCTTTCCAGCCAGAGCTACTGATGCAGAATCTGCATTTTAACAAACTCCTTGGAGCTTTGGATCTGTGAGAAATGTAAGGTAGGTAAGTTTTGCCCCAAGGGGAAGCCAAAATCCCATCCGATGCTGCTCCCTTAATGAACAAAAGGGGTCTCAGCTCTCAGAGTAGTTTGTAGTTTTGAAGGAGAAATGGTCACACGTGTGATATGCTCAGCACATCCCCAGGCACTTAATAAGCACCCAAATAAATATTTAGAATGGCTATGAAGGAAACGTTACATTGGCAGGGTAAAAGGGTTCAATGTAGTTGAGCAAGAGCAAATCGATCTCAACCCCAAGCAGTATGTTCTCTTTCAATAATGCATAAAGAATGCGGCATCTTTTGCTCTTGACTGTGATTCAGTGGTGGGCATCCTATCTGTCTTGTTCTCTGTGCTTGGGTGGGTTGCTGCAGTGTAAGTAGAACTGTAGCACATCTGCAATCACGCAGTGATGAGCATTCCCATGGAAGGCTGAAGTTTGGCTACAAATCACAGAAGCACTACTGCATTAACACCAGGGAGGTTGTAGGTGGTCAATTTCAGCAGAACTCCAGGCTGCTGTGCTATTAGAAAAAGGAACACAGTGCTGCCTGCCTTCTAGTATCTCAGCTCCCAATAAACTCGATCCACATTGCCCACTTTTCTGTTTATGAGCATAAACACCAGGGAAAATAATGTAGCTATGCCTTGTCACCATTGATGTCAGTGCTATTTGTATCAAAATGCCAAGGTATCACCCAAAGAGAGCTCTAGGTTGTCTTGCTGTCAAGATGAATTTGAAGCTGAGGGTGGATTCTGCATTTTACTCTGTGCCTTCGTTTTCTGCTTTGTCATATGCATAACTGGCAAGTCTAGCCAGGGTGCCATTTGTGGAGGAAATCTACCTGTGCCTTGAATGCAGAGAGGCCAGTTTCTCAGATTTCACTTCTCTTTCTCACTCACCATAATCACATGCCCCATTTGTTTCCCAGTGATGTGCAGACTATAATTACATGCATTTCCTTTCATACTTCTTATAATTGTATAATGTTTCTGCATCCAAGATGAATGAAATTCATGCAGTTGTTCCCTTTTTATCCTCAGTAGCTCAAGCTGTTGCCTTGTTCTTTCTCATTGATTCCTGCACCACAACACAGTCAAATGGAAATACAATATGTTGCAACTGATTCCCATTCAAATCACCTGCCATCGTGCTAGAAGGTGCTCATGATTCGATTTCTTCGTGTAGCAGTGAGTGGCATTGGTACAAAACACATATTTGTATTTGCTTTTTCTAGAATGGGCTATGCTTTGTCCCATGGACAATTCAACAAAATTGTAAGGATTTGATGAGAATGAACAATAGATCTTCATCCAACATCATTCTAATTGTTCAAAACTTAACATTCAAAACTTCCACATTCAATGTAAAAAATGTGTCTGTAAATGAGCAGATGCTTGTCAGACCCCGTTCAGTGAACTGTGTTTAGCTCTGTGCTAAGCCAGCTCCTGGGGCTTGTCTTCTTTCAAAATCTTGCAGTGTAGACAAAAAGTACTTAGTCACTGAGCTGGCCTTAGCTTTTCAGTGCACTTATAGTAATTGTTCTTAAAGTTCCTTCAGTTGATTTTCAAATGGATGAAGAGTCATGAGGAAAATTGTCAATTATCTTGTATTTGAGAACCCACATAGTGAAGGTCTTTAAAAACATTAAAACTGACTTTATTATGTTTTGCATTCAGTTCATCCTGACAAATTCTTGCAGTAGAAAATACCTCCTCATTCATCAAGGCCAAACTCAATTTCCACTGCTGTCTACGGCAGAGTTTTCTGAGAGTTGTCACTGTAGGTAATCAGTTGGTGTTGGCTGAAACAGTGTTAGGCAGATTCTTAAGTCTCACCCCAGATCCACTCAGCAGGGACCCAGGAGGAGCTCAGCAGTCTTTGTTTTCATAACCCCCACCCCCGGCCATGACCAAGAGTAAGAACTGCTGCTCTCCACAAGGTGGAGGTCAGAAGTGAAGCGCTTGCAGAGCAGAGATCACCTGATACTTAAGCTTGGGTGTCTGACTCATTTCACTTCATAGCAGTTGGATTGCATCCATTTTCCTAGGGATGTCTCAGGTTTAACTGTCTATTGCAGAGTACTATTCCACTCTGTGTAAATACCCCCATTTTCTTTCATCTATTTGTGAATTGATGGACATAAATGATGTTTCCAAGAATTAGAAACAGTACATGTGTGTATCTTTCTCTCTCTTGCAAAACAGAAGACAGAAATAGGAAGTGGGAATAAGTCCAAATAACTCCCCAAATTATCTATCATGTTGTTTCAAAATTATTTTAAGATAAATGATAATTGGTTTCATTTATACTAAGAATTTCTGATGTTCATTGATAAGAAAATTCTGTCCTTTGTTTCTTCTTTGTTTTGTTTGGTTTTGGTACTTGGGATCAAACTCAGGACCATGGGACATCCAGGCAGGCTCTGTGCTACCTACCAACATCCCTGGTGCCTGTTTCTTCTTTGTAGGTGGTATTTTTTTTTTAAATCTCTAATTTGTACTCTGAGTGACATTTTGAAGATCTTGGTGCCCAGTACATTAACTAATGTCATTATCTAAATATTTTTCTATGAATCTTTATTTTATTTCTTCAAAAAATAAATGGAATGGTTTATATATTTTTATTAATACCTACTTTCATTTCATTAAAATAAAAATAACAGTGATGGAAAAAAACAGGTTTTCCTCAGACTCTATAAGACAGCAGCTGTGCTGCAAACTTCTGACCTCCAGAATGGTAAGAGAATAAATTTGCATTGGTTTAAGCCAAAAAGAAAGTAAAGAGCTTGAGGGTTTGTAGAGGGTAGGCAGGACATGGGAATGGGGGAGGGGATGGATAAAAAGGCTCTCAGGTGTAGGCCGAGGGACAGTATTGATTTGGAAAAATGTCCCTGTGTAATGATACCAGCCACAGACTATTCCAGCTGTCATGTGTCACTTTAGGTAGGAAGCAGGTCCAAATATGAGGTTCCAAAAGCTAAAAATGTGATTGCTTTAAAAATACCCAGTGAGCACAAGCCAAGGATCAATTTACTTCATTAATAAAAAATAAGCAAGATGATAAAGCTCATTCTGAAGAGAAAATGGTAGGGTGGCATATTTGACTCATCACTACAGAAAAAGAAGGTTGAAATAAGATTAAGCAGCAAAGTTGATTAATACTGCATGGAGAAAGAAATTGTAACTCATGGGATTATTTATTCTATTGTACAAAAATAATTTGTAATCCATCAATCTTTGTACAAGTTAACATCTAACTTCAGAGTCAGCCCTAATCAATAACCAACAGTCAATTAACAATGTTACTTCCCTAGATTCTAGACCACTATATAACCCTTAGGTATTTTATTAGACAACACTCCACTACGACCACAAAGACATGCCGAAGGTTTTCTTTTCTCCTTTCCAAGGTTTGGGTAGTTTCTTTTTCTTATCCACCAACTTCTATATAATAGACGTTACATTTTTAATGGGATATCAGGATCAGATTTTATGCTTGCAAGTTTTCCATTAATAACTACAGCTTGCTTGGGGACTGGTAACTGTGGACACCTTGCAACCCAGGTACAAATCAGAATTCAATTTGCAAACTCCAGAAATGTTCTCTTCATCATGAGAAGTCACTTACTCTATTCCTTTTATCCATTGTGTCTAGTCAAACACTCTGTGCTCCATTATTAAGGACTATTATTCAACATCAGAAAGCAGAACAAGAAGAGCAGTCTCTTTCTTATTCAAATATCTTTACCAGATAGTTCAGTGTTCTTCAAAGAATTTCACCAGCTTTTCTTTCTTGTACAACTTTGACTTAAGAGACCAGTTGTTTACCCAATCAATATTTAAGGAATCAGAGGCTGGACTAGGAATGAAAGAAGTGTCAAGACAAAGTAGGTCCAAAGCCGTTTAAATCCTTATTACAATCTCCTTACATAGAGGGTGCGATTTGAGGATTTATGTAAAACAGGATTTTTCTTCCTTCTCTTCTCTTTGTTATTTTAGAGCCTTCTATCCATTGAGTCAGAATCTTTCAAGCCTCAGAGGTAGGGCAGATACGCTTCAGAAAAAAAGAAAGCAGTGTTCAAATTTGGCTTGCAAAATAGAGTTAAAGGTGTCCAGCAGAGAAGACAGTCTTAAAATCCATTGCAGACTTCTTGTGAGATTTTTTTTTTTTTCTTGAGTTGTAAAAGAGGGACTTTGCACTGAAAAAGTCCAAGTTTGGTGGATTCCTAATTCATTCATTTCTTTACTTATCCTGCAATTATTTACTAAGAATCAGTGATGTATGTGGCACCAGGCACATAGTAGCAAGCACAGGAATATGCTTTCAGGGAGTTAACTTCTGCTGGGTGAGATTGAATGGTAAGAATGTAGACACACTGTGTGTCAGGTGCTAGTAAGCATGATGGGAAGAAAAAGACAAAAAGGGGACAAGCAGGGCCCAAAGGGGGTAGACACAGTCATGCACACACAACAGTAAAGGAAGCACTGCCACCCACAGTAGGTGGGAACTAATCAGACCTGAAGGCAGTGGGGGAAAGCCATTCAGGGGCCTGGATTGTGAACAAAGGATGTAGTGTATGTGAAGGTCTGAGGCATGCTGTGGCTATAGCAGAGTCAGAGAAGAGAACAGACCATTAACATAAGTCTGACAGGTCAATGTCAGACTGCCTATTCTCCTCACAGTGAAGGGGAAAGCAGTGAGGAGTTTTGTAGAATTAAGAGGTGATGCTATGTAATTTGCCTTTTAAATGGGCTTCTGTGTCTGCTTTCTGAATATAGCCTCTAAAACCCAGAAGAAGCAGAGACCCATGAGGGGGTAATTGCAATAATACAGGTGAAAGGTGACCATGACAGTAATAATAGGGGAGTGAGGAGTTCTTACCTTTGGATGTGTTTGGAATAGTGAATTGGAACACCTGACCCTAAGGGAGACAAGCTCATGACTAACATGGAGGAAGGAGCGATTGGAAGAGTGAGAAACTCAAAGGAGCTGACTACTGGAGAGGTGGTCAGCTCCCTTCCCGCTTTGCTTAAGCTGAGCTCTGAAGAACAAAGGAAGTTGGACATTCTTGTGTAAGTTTGGGAGAATGCTAGAACGGAATTACGTCCTCCTGCCAGAACAGTTATGATCTATTGGTGAAGTGTTGCATACTAGATTAGGAGGATAGAGGAGTGACAGCCAGCTGAGGAGCTCTGGTAGCTGGACAAGAGGCCACTTCTCAGAGCCACCAAAATTGTCTCCCTACCCGAAGAGGCACTCAGTGGTAAGAGGGAAGGAACCCAGAAAACCAGATATATCAGAAAAACACTGGTAGGTACACAGACATGTTTATCAGGATATGACCTAGACACAATGCATATCAGTTGGTATTCTAGCCCAAAGCAGTGTGCAAGGCAATTATAAATCTAGAATCAGGAATGGGATGAGGGGATACCAGGATCCAATGTTATGTGTCCAAATGGAGCTTTACCCCTTCCCTGATCTAGTTTTATTATAGCAAGAGTCTTCAGAGCTAAAAGAATGGTCTTTTGGTCTGTCTTACACATTTTTCTGCCTAAATGATTGATATTAGAGGCTTCGACAAAACATACATAACTTATAATTTTATTTGGAGCTGGGCATGGTGGTACATAACTGTACCAAGGGGTGCTGAGGCAAGAGAATCAGTTCAAGTCTAATTTGCACTACACAGCAAGACCTAGTCTTAAAAAACAAGACACAAAGCAAAATGAAAAAATATTTTAAAAAACTGATTTTCTGTGTGGCAGGAAAAAAATAGTCTTCAGTTCTTCTCTTCGCCCATCCTACATACCCATCCTCACCCAAGGTTCTACTTAGGGCCTCCAGCAGGAAAAGGTAAAGCCTTGAAGACAGCCTGGCCTTTCTCTATTTCCACCCTTGGTCACCACCATCATTCCACCAAGCATTTGCAGCCCCTCCCCTTCGTTACCCTGTGACTGGCCCAGCACCTCACTCATGTTGGGAACTATGTAATTCTTACCGTACAGTGAAGGCCAGCCTGCATTTGGAGCCCCTGTAGTGCCTTGGATGGATAAAGAGCATGATTGGCCTTGGCCTGAATCCCATTTTGAAGCAGATGAAGCTGGAAGCCAGCTTATTTCATAACTCATTTCTCTTAGAGCCTCCCTTAGCTACTTTCTAGTCTAGACTTCAGAAAATAAAAGATACACATTTGGATTCTTTTCATTCCATTTCCTTTACTCCTGGCTGTTCTAAGGCATTACAGCTGGAAGTCTATCAGGCTGACTTTTAGCGATGAATGTAGTCTCAATCTTTGAATCTACATGAACATCTCTAACCAGCACTTCAAAAGGCCAGCCAGAAACTTCTAGCTGCAGCATGGTTTA
This sequence comes from Ctenomys sociabilis, assembly GCA_004027165.1. Classification (NCBI taxonomy): domain Eukaryota; kingdom Metazoa; phylum Chordata; class Mammalia; order Rodentia; family Ctenomyidae; genus Ctenomys; species Ctenomys sociabilis. The sequence continues at coordinate 3,261 of PVKA01041297.1, read as the reverse complement.
CATGGAGCATAGGACTGAGAGAAACCACAGCTGCCGTCCGCCTTTGCTGGTGAAAGGCTTGGGCTCTACCTGACTTTCTATAGTTACTGATTTCTTCAGGACCTCTCTCTCCCTAAGACTTTCAGAGGAGTCATGGATGGGCCGGAAACTGAGATGAACAGAGCTATCGAATCACATGAGAGAAAGGGTGGGAGGGCAAGGTTCCTATCTGGAATAGCAGGTTGTCAAGTTAGAGATTTAGTCAGAGCCATAAGCCCTTATCGGGCCAGAATCTTAAGTTGCTAGTGCCATTTTTGGAGGGTTTGAAATTTCAAGCCAAGAAGTCTGTACTTCACAAAGTCAATAATCTGAGAAAATGTTTCAAAGTATGTGTGATTATCTGCTAGATGTGTGTGCTATAGAAATTAGTGGAACATGAGGGGTGGAGACACACATCTCTCCTGATCTTTGGCTTCCAAGAAGAAGGAAGTTTTGTCTTAGAGATGCATACCTAAGTGATTTCTTACAAATTCAGCAGCACTTGACTTCAGTAGGGTTTTGATTTGGAATGAATTTTTACCTACGTTATGTAATTTCTTTGCACTATTAGAAGAAAAAAAGAAAAACTTACCTTGCTGGAAAGGAAAACTGTTAAAAGTTTGTAAACCTTCCTAAATTCCTTGCAGTTCCTAGTGACACAGCCATGCAGAGTTTGCTTAAGGACAAATGAATTAGATTTGAAGACGTTTAATTTCCTGAGAGCCACAAATGTTTTCTGAATAAGTTAACTCAGTTGTAAGGGCACCTGTGCAGGGCATGGTAGCCTTTTTCAGAGTAACTTTTTTTCATGGTCTTAGAATTTTTGTGCTGTGATCCCTAGTTCTTCATATAATGATCTGTTAATTAATCACTAGGGTGTCTAGACACCATGCCATAATTTATGCATGAATTGGAAATCTGCGTCGAGTTTTAGATTGAGTTTCATAGTGAGGTAGGAAGAGCAAAAGCCTGAGAGCCAGAGGATTCGGGCTTGAAATCCCCACCCTGCCAATGGCTTTGGGAAATTAAAAAGTATCTTCTAAGTGTCTCCTAAGACAATTATTCTCTATAATTGGGCCTAGCAGAAACTGGGAGGGGCCTGAGAAGGGCGGCCTGGAGGAAGGATGGCTCATGGTAACAAGCGAAGTTAGGCAGACAGAAGACCGTCCATTGCACAGAGGGTTAAAAGTAATCCACAGAATATTTCCAATATGTGGTAGAAAATATTTTGAATATTTGTTTTGCAATGAAATGGTGTGTGTCTGGGATGATATGTATTCCAGTTGTCTTGCGCTTATCATTACCCATTACCCAGCATGCAGGTACAGTGAAACGCTTCCCTCTATTAATCTGAGAAATTAGTACGCACAAATTTAAAGTAAGTATTTTTAGGAGATCATCTTTCTCATCTGTATAGTAAAAGTCATACCAACCTCCAGCTTGATAGAGAAGAGAAATGCGAGTTTGTCTCCGTGCTTCTCAGTAAGATGCTGAAACAATGTCTTCTGTCCCTCCTGCTTCCCCCTCCCTGGATCCTGTGCTTCATAAAGTGTATCACTTGCTTACATAAGCAAGTGATATGGCACAAGCTCTTCCTATAAAAAGTACCAGCCCTTCCCAAAATCTTGCATTTGTCGCTGAGAAGTCCTCTTACCCTATGATCATCAGGAAGTGATTTCTGTCCTTTTCATAGCATCAATTCTGTTACGAAAAGGGGTAAAGTAATGGAGGTTGCAAGAGGCCTGACTTGTGTCACTACCCCTCGAGGGGTCAGGGGTCACACCTCTCCCCCTGGTCGGCTGCCCTTCTGTTCTGTACTGCTGTCTCCCACATGTGAGTGGTCAGTGTAGGTCGCAGCATGGGACTGCGCCTCGGGAACCTCTGCCCAACGCAGAAGAGTTGACCCTACAGATGGGTGAAGAGCATTCGCTGTGCTGCACCTACATGGCAGTCAGGGATTTTCCTCTTGTTAACTAATGTACTTTTTCATTTCAAACTATTATTATTTTCCAGCCTCTGAGGATTATATATAATATATTGTGGCATGTTAGAATGACTTGCTTTCATAAATGCTTTGTTACCTAATGCAGCTGTAATTGTATGAGTTTCTGGTGCTGAACTCCTGAGGTCACATTCTTTATTCATATTTTAGCCAAAATAATTATATGGTTACACTTTGAAAATAAGCTGAAGAAATATGAAATTCCTGATGAGGCTGACACAGAATTCTAGGGATTTCTACCACACAGAAACTTTTTTAGACTCAGCATTTGAATATGAAAAAATCTGGTATCGAAATTCAAGATATCATCCCAATGTATACCACTTCTAATAAGGTAAAATGACTGTACATTTCTTTCTTCTGATGTCTAGAACAAATAATAAATTGCCAATTTCCTTTCTCTACAAAGAAGAATCCTTGGGCTGGCCAAATAGCTCAGCAGATTAAAGCACCTACAGGCAGGTGCAGGGGTCGGGGTTTGATCCTCAGGCCTGCTCTGCTGGCACTGCCCCCGGGGTGTGCCGAGATGGCAGCTGAGACTGCGCATGGTGGCGCATGCCTATAATTGGGAAGCTGTAAGCAGGCGGGTCACTATGAGTCAGATCTAGTAGTGAAACCCTGAACACCTTGTAGACCCTTCCCTACCAGCAAAAAAGAAGAAAAGAATCCTAAGAATTTCAGGGTGATTTAATATCAAATCAGAAGAACTGGATTGGACACTGTCTTCCATTCTCTAGCTGTGTACATTAAATACTTTAATGTCCTGAACTTTAATATCTTGCAGTATGAAGTAGGAATAATAATCTTTAGCATCCTAGATTGTTGCACGGGTAAAAAAAGTGCTGATATATAAAAATTAACTCTAAAATATAAGGCATAAAAGTTAACATTATTATAAAAAACTTTTATTTTTGTTTATAATAATGACATTATTGAACTTGTTTTAATTTTTCTTGGATCCTGCTAAATATCCCTTAGTTTCCCTTTTTTATTTTTTTGTTACTTATTCTTTTTATTTTTTCTTTATCTCTTTTATTTTTTATTTTTTTAATTTTTATTTTATTGAAGTACAAATATCAAGAGACAGTTTTAAGATACCTTGACAAGATGGATTTGATAAACTAATACATTGCAAACTGTTTTCATAATGTTTTGGTATAACAGAAGGTGCATACATGATATTATACTTACAGATATTATTATAGCGTTTGTCTCTTATCAGTACATTAAGAGAGTGTAGC
>PVKA01041296.1:0-18177 GCA_004027165.1 Ctenomys sociabilis | reverse complement strand
GTTGGACAGGATATTATGTCGGCTTTTAGTGCTATGGTCATCCACTAGGTAAATAATTATTGAATTTTTGATATAATTCAGCTATAAAAAAAACCTGTAAATATAATATCATGTATGCACCTTGTACAATACCAAAACGTTATGAAAACAGTTTGCAATGTATTAATTCATCGACTCTGTATGGTTAAGGTGTTTTGAAGCTGTCTGATTGACATTTGTATTTTAATAAAATAAAAATAAATGGAAAAAAAATAAAATAAAATAAAGAGAACAATATCCAATATATTAAAAAAAAAAAGACTATGTACCTTAAAACAGAACAGCCAGGATGCAATAATGCAAACTGAAAAATGACACATATGCCTGCCCTGCTGCTATGGTGACTGTCACAGTTCTGTATCAATGTCTTCCATCTGTCCTCTCATGTTGCATGGTTTTTTTTTTAGTGGCTTGGAAGTTTTGTATATTTACTGTATTAATATAGAGTATAATAAAATAAAATACTGTTTATTGGGGGGGAAAGACTACCTATCTACCATGAAGTTCAAAGAATTCAGAGATATACTATAATAACACTTTTTCCATTGCCCCGTCTTGTGTATATTAGTTAGTTTTCCCATCAGTGGGACCAAATATTCAGCTACCATAATCTAAAGGCCGAGAAGTTTATTTGGGTTTCAAGGGCATCCATAATTGGCGGGCTGTAAGGCAGAAGGACTGTAGTAGAAGACGGCTGCCAGAGTGGAAGTGACTGTATATGTTCCCCAAGATCGTGGGGTGTGTGACCCACCCAGAAGTGTGCTTTGCAAATCTCTTAGATGGCTCCCAAGCCAGTGTAGATGATGGTCCACCTAAACTGTTACGCAGTATATCTTTATGGATTCATTTAAGAATATTGAGTGCTTATCACATGTCTAGAACTGTCAAAAATTAAAAGAAGTAAACAAATGTTTACTCATTTTAAATGACAGAAAATAGCAATATTCTGAAATTAAAGATATATGTCAATAGTTACTGGATTTTTTTCTGTATTTTAGGGAAGGGTCCACAGGATCCTTAGAGTTCTAGTCATTCTCCTGTTTACGGCCTCCCAAGTGCTGGGATTACAGGCTCACACCACCACACTCAGTCTCAATTGCTGTCTCAGTGTGCCCCGGGGGAGGGGCCTGGCAGGGCCAGCCCATGCATTGAACCCTGGTCCCCACACCTGCTTGCAAGCACTTTAATCCACTGAGCTATTTAGCCAGCCCTAACAGTTACTGTTGACTTTGATTGAGGTGAAAACCTAAATATATCAATTATTTAACTGAACTTCATACCATAGCAAAGCTTAAGGGAACTATCGACTCTTAGAAGAATTTTCTGTATTATTTTAAATTCATGTCATTAAATAAAAGACTTATTTTCCAGTGCTTTTATAAGTAAGCATAGAACCACACACTGAAATTAATTTCTACTTTCAACTCATTGTTCCAATAAAAACATGTGGTTTTATACAGGAGATTCCTGCTATTTAAAAACTAAGAGATGACAAAAACTTAAAGTTTTTGGGTAAAGTCTGAGAGGGGATTTTAGAGATTTGATGATGAGGAATTTCCTGTGCAGTCTGGAGTAGAAAGAGTGGGATGATGTCTGGTTCATTTAAAAACAAGTACTTTTTCTTTTTCTTATAACTAAAAATGAGTCTGCTCACTGTAAGGCTCCTTGCCTTAGTTACCTTTCTTATTGCTGAGACAAAATACCCAACACTCAAAGTTAAAGGAAAAAAGACTCATTGTAGCTCACAGTTGTAGAGGTTTCAGTAGAGGCTGCTTCTTGGTAGAATAGCATGCTACAGGAGAAACAATTAATGGCAGGTAGAAGGCATCAAAGCAGCAAAATAACAAAAAAGGGGGGCAAGCAAACAGCGGTGACCCACTTCCCATCCTTATATATCCTACCGAGGACACCCACCCTTCGAGCAGACAGCCCTCACACCTTAACCTCTGCATCTGCACATGACTCCTCACAGCACTGCAACACATCCTTGTTTCTAGCCTTGCACACCCTCGACTGCGTGAGGTTTTGGCACATCTGAACACAAGCCTCAACACTCCTAATATAAATTCTATAATTCTCCTAAAATATATCATGTTTTTAAGTAATTTGAATAATTATCACTAAGGATTTCATTGTAGACAATCTACCTACGTGGGAATTGAAAAAGAGGTAGCAGGGACCCGAGATTTTGTCAAAATGTGATAATGATGAACCTAGCATTTATGCTCAAAACGCAGAACAGCATTTTCTCTCTCTCTCTCTCTCTCTCTCTCTCTCTCTCTCATATTAACATGCTCACATATTGAGTACTAATGAGTCATGGTTGTCCAGCAGCATCTAATGCACTGGCCACTTCTGATTGGGGCAGATTTAGGTACTTTATCTGATACAGTACCATGAGGAAAGTAACTCTTTTGATATAAGACCCCTATTGAATAAAGTTCATATGTTCATAGATATGTCTATATGAAGTTTGGGTGCCATGGTTTGGCATCTTACTTCTACCTCCAGCAAAGCAGAGAGATCTTCAAAAGCAAAAAAGACTATCACAATTACAGAGTCTACTGAGTGTTATTAATCAGATCTGGGGATGCAGGAATAGAATCTGACCTCCATAACTTAAAGAAGAAAAGGTTTACTTTAGCTCAGTTTCAGAGGCTACTGAGCTTTATTTATCTGGCTCCAAGACTGGAGCATCATGGAACAACGGTGTGATGAAGCAAAGCTGTTTGCATCATGATATCTAGGAAGCGGAGGGCAGGGAAAGATCCCCACAGAGGCAGTGGCCAGGGGCCTGATTTAGTATCTGAAGTCATCCCCTGTGATTCTCCTAGACACACTGAAGTCCTAGCATCTCTCACACCAAACCAGTGGACAATCAAGGTTCGTTGTCACAATGGAAGATCTCCTGATGCTTTAGTACCTAGATCCAGGTACTGCCTGACCTTAAGTTTTAGGGGATAACACTCGAGGGTTCAAGAGAGTAATTAAATTAAATTAGGCTTTCTGTGGGTTCTTTTGTAATTGTTTTCTAGTTTCATATACAATGGCCTGTCAGTGTGTGTGTGTGTATGTGTGTGTGTGTGTGTGTGTGTAATCACTATATATAGTGATTTTAAATCTTTTATTTATTTATTTAAGTAGGCTTTGTGGATTAATATGTGGTTCATCTTAAAGAAACCTCCATATGCCACAAAGAAGAATGCATAGTCTATTGTAGGAGAGTAGGACTCTGAGTAAGGGTCTGTTAAGTCCATTTGTTCAAAAATGTGGTTCAGTTCTGATATTTCTACTTTGCTTTTTGTTTAGTCGTGCTTTTTATGAAAGCGGGATACCAAAGTCACCCAGTCTGAGTCACTTTTCTCATTGCTGAGATAGTACCAAAAGAGGGAAGGTTGATGTCAGCTCATAGTTTAGTCCATAGTCAGCTTTTGCCAAGGCAGGGTGGCAGAGTAGAAGGCCACTGCATAGGAGAAAGAGCCCATGGCAGAGCAGGCAAGAGGCAGAAAACAGCAGCAGCAACCCACCAGGCTGCCTTCTTTCTATCCCTTTACATTCCATCAAAGCTATAACCCTACTCACTAATGCCATCTACACACGGGGCGGGGCTTCCACTGCCCACATGCAACAATGACCATCTAGTCAGTGGACTTAACCAGTTATCACATCCTTAGTCCCCATTCACACACCCTAGACTCAGCCACCTCCAAACAGCCCCACCTATGGGGACACTTCTAGATAAAAGGCATAATACCTACTAAGATTGTGTTGATGTTTATTTGATCTATAACATCCACCAGTACTCATTTATAAAATTATGTTTCTGTATTCAGTGCACGTAGACTTAACAAATGTTATCCCTTTCTTTTGAATTGTTCCCTTAACTAGCATCTAGTGACCATCGTGGCTGCTAATTAGTTTTAGCTTGAAGTATACTAGCACTAGGGAGGCTGAGGCAGGAGGATTGTTGTGAGTTCGAGACCAGCCTGAGCTACAAAGTGAGCTTAAGGTCAGCCTGAACTGCATAGTGAGACCCTGTCTCAAAAAGACAAAAAAAAAAAAAAAAAGTATATTTTGTCCAAGAATAAACTTGTACTATTTTTTTGCTTCTGTGGTCCTAGTGCAGAAAATATTGTTTCTCGTCTCTTGATTTTTAGTCTATGCAAATCTTTTTAGCTTAGATGAGTTTCTTAAATGCAAGACTTGTGGATTCTGTTTTTTGTCCCTCTCTGTGTATGTATTTCAGTTGAGAAGTTGAACACATTTACATTGAGAAATATTACTTAAAGATATTGCTGTTCTTTTTCTGTTGATGGCTTTTATTTTTCCATTTAAAAATTTGCCTTTTTGACATAGTCCCTACATCTGAATTTCTGGTTTGTTGGCTTAATTGCCTTAGGAGAGGTGTTATGTATATATATATATATATATATATATATATATATATATATATATATATATATATATATTTGTAAAACTGTCTTCAAACTTATACCAAATTATTTTTCCCAATTTTGTCTTTCACTGACTCCCTCCACACATGTTACACTGCTGCTGTGGACTGAATGATTGTGTTTCTTCACACTTCATGTGCTGAAACTCTAATCCTCAACATCAAAGTATTTGAAGGTAGTTGGGAGGTGAGTAGGTCATTAGTGGAGCCCTCATGCACAGGATTAGCGTCCACATAAACTATACAGGAAACAGCAAAATCATATCTCTCCTTCCCCCTCTCCCTCCTGCCCCCCTCCCTTGTATCTGCCTACAAGCCATACAGCATGACCTCACTGTACATTCAGCCTGACAATTCTTTGATCTCATACTTTCCAGCCCCAGCACTGTGAGAAGAAAATGTTCATAGCTTAAACCATCCTAGTCTATGGTACCGTTATAGCAGTCTGACTTAAAAGAGATAAATACTGCACATTGTACTGCCATAGTCACAAACACACTTTTCATAACTTTGTGTATATGTGCATTATTCTGTGTGCCTGAAACACTTTTCTCACTACACACTACAATTTTCTTCTGTGCCTCATGAATTTCTTAAAGTTTCCTATATGAAACATTAATTATATTTTAGCTGATACTTATAATAGATGTATTTGCTTGTAACACTGAGCAGCTCCTACTGAACTATAACCCTGGAAACTAGATATATTACTAGTGTTTACATTTTTACTGCCTAGAACTTTCCTTAAAATACTAAATACATTTTTAGTAATAACATTTAATAAATATTTAGGACTAAATGTTTAGAAATATATGTTAACAATTTAATACTAAATGAATTAAATTGTTAAATTGTCAACTCAACTTGCAGGTTTTAAAAATGTCACTTCTCTAGGCCAGGTGTGGTGGTGCATGCCTATATCCCAGCACAGGGGAGGCTGAGAAGGAATGATCACTAGGAGTCCAAGCTACATAGTGAGACCCTGTACCAAATAAATAAATAAATAAAATTTTAAAACAAACTTTAATAAAATAAAAATGTCATTTTTCTTTATATATTCACATGGAAATGTTTGATTTAAACTACAAGCCAAGGCTTGCGAGATAGCTGAGCAGACTAAATGCCTGCTTAGGCAAGCACAAGGACCAGGTTCGATCCACGTCACCACATGCCACACCAGTGCTGAGCTGGCCAAACCTGGCATGGTGGCACACACCTGTAATCCCAGTGCTGGGGAGGCTGAAAACAGGAGGATCACTCTGAGTCTGAGCTGCAAAATGAGACCCAAATACATTTTTTTAAAAATTTTAAACTACAGTACAACAAAGTCATTTACTTATTCCAAAGTCCATTTTTTCTTCAAAACTGTATCACTTTATAAGTAATTTGTGAAGAAATATTTTCAAAGAATTTAATACGACCATTTTTATGTAGAATAATTTGCAAAGTCAGTAGACAATAGCTCCAGCTAAATATTCCTACTCAAATGAAAATTACATTACCTAAGCAAAATAGTAAATCTGGTGTTATTAAAATATCTGTACTTTATTTTAATTACTCCTAGTGATTCTCCTGTTTACAGCCTCCCAAAAGCTGGGATTACAGGCATACCACCATGCCCAGCCTCATTCGCTGTCTCAGGGGCCAGTATGGCAGGCCCAGGGATCAATCCCATGGTCCCTGCACCTGCTTGCAGAAGCTTTAATCCACAGAGCTATTTGGCCAGCTAAAGATCAGTTTTTAAAATACAAATTTACTACTACATAAAATTTTTACTCAAAATCTAAACACATTAAGTTGAAAAAAGTTGCTAAAATTTGGTATTATATAATTCTTATATAATTTATACTACAAAACAGTTTAGTCGGAATAGTCTAGAAAGATTCAAAACTTACTAAGACCTTCCTCAGAATAATTTTCTTTCTCAAATGCTGGAATGCAGAAGGAAAAAAGAAGACCATAGATCTTATACCTAAATGATTTTCCACCTTGAGAAATGATTACCTCCTTCCATTTTGTGACCTCTTGAGTTCTTAAAGTTGTTTGTTAGGTCCAAGATATCTGGAATAATATTCTGATTGTTAACAAATGTACAGAGCTTGTATAACTTTAATGTCTCTGCCAAATGTCATTACTTCATCTCTCAAACTGAGCTATGGAAATAGCTCAAGTCATGTTATTACAAACTATTGATGACCTCAAATATAGAAATGAGAAAAGCAAAAACATGGCAGCTGATGAAGCTCACAACGCCTGGTCATTCTGCTGGTAGAAATACGACTGACGAAACCTACCCTCATTTGCTCATTACAAGACAGAAGCCTATCGGATGAATGAGTAAACGACTCATGTAGTTCATGTGGCCCAGATTCTGTAGCTTTGTTACCCAAGCCATTTATTTATTTATTTATTTATTTATTTATTTATTTATTTATTTATTTTTTGAAATTTCTAAAATTTGTTATAAAGAAAAAATCAAGACAAAACTGTTTTATATCTATATTATTAGATCAATTTTTCGTGCCTGCATCTTATAATCTGAACAATTTTGATGATTGTAATATGCAGTGTTTTTATTGTATTTCTTCTTTTTTTTATTTTGCTCAATTTTATTTCTTCTTTTTTTAGTTTTTGTTTTATTGAAGTACAAATATCAATGAGACATTTTTAAGATAGCTTGACAAGATGGATTTGATAAATTAATACATTACAAACTGTTTTCATAATGTTTTGGTATCCTATAAGGTACATACATGATATTATACTTACAGACATTGTTATACTGTATGTCTCTTATCATTAAATAGAGTGTAGCTGTTTGCATATCTTATTTTTTAACCTGAATTACATCAAAGATTCAATAATTAATGCTTTCTACCTTGTTATTTTCCTAGTGGTGGTCCATAGTACTAGAAGCCGACATAATATCCTGTCCAACCACCATTAGTGCAGATCTTGCCTCTCATAGGATTATGTAGAAGCACAGCGCTATCTATCCCAACTCTACTGTCTATATACACACATCATGATTTTTTCTTTCTACACCCTTCCTTTGTCTACACCTGTCAAAGAAGGGCACTCCATTGACATTCAGCTAACTTAGGTGCTTGAACTCAACAACACAATCCAACACGGTCCAGCATTCCACAACAATAGTGAGTTATTCAAAGAAGGTGTCAACCATAGCCATTTACAGCTCAGCTTAATATTATGGCCCCATGATAAATACTTCATTTTTATACTTTTCTGCTGGATGGTTAAGACCTAGATAGAGCAAGACTTATATACCAACACATGTACTTTATGTTTCTTATGTGGTCAGTAAAGTCCCCTCAGGGTTTATCTTGTAGTCCTGTACATTATTCTGTAAATCCATTGTCTGTGTCGTCCATGTGGATGAGTCATGGCCAATGCTTGACCAGTTTGCTCTCTGTGAGAGCCTGAGAGAAAGTTTTCTCTCCATGTGACTCTCTCCAGGCACACTATAGAACTTTGATCTCTTTCCTCTGTGGCTCCATAATCTCCTTGTTCAGAAAATTTGGAGCTCACCTGAGTCTCATGATATTGCAGTACAGGTTCTCCTATGTCCTGAGTCTTCGCTGACCTTGAAAGGCTAGGTCCAAAATGTTGGCTGGCCTTGTGGCTCTTCTATTTCTCCATCTCTGATTTGTGAACTTAGGTTGTTAACCATCCAGAAGAAAAGCTGATTAGTATCCTGCAGCATACGCCATTCACTTTGCCTTATCAATTGATTTTAGATGTTGTTGTACGTTTCCTTTTGTATTTCTGCTTTTCGCTTCTTATACTAGGGAGACTATACGATATTTACACATGTGTGTCTTGTTTATTTCACTTATGAGTATATGTTCAAGTGGCATCCACTTCAGTATAAAAGCTTCAAACTTATCATTCTTAATAGCTGAGTAATACTCCATTATATAGAAATACCACATCTTTTTCAACCATTCCTCATGTGATGGACATCTTGGTTGTTTCCAAGATTTTGCTATCACACATTGCGCTGCTATAAACATAGGTACACATATATCACTACGATACAATGTTTTCAGATCCTTTGGGAAAATTCCCAGTAGGGGGATAGCCGGCTTGAATGGGATTTCTAGTCCTACTGTTTTGAGGAGTCCCCACACTGACCTCCACAATGGTTGTACCAGTCTACATTCCCACCAGCAGTGGAGAAGAGTTCCCTTTTCCCCACAATCTCTCCAACAGTTGTTGTTGGTTGATTTCCTTATGATAGCCATTCTTTCTGGAATGAGATGGTATCTCAGTGTTGTTTTTATTTGCATTTCACGGATGACTAGCAATGTGGAGCATTTTTTCATATATTTATTCGCTTCTTTAATTTCATCCTCTGAGAAGTGTGTATTCATCTCAGGTACCCATTTCTGAATTGGGCCTTTAAATTTGAGGGCCCTGTTATATCTTAGTTCTTTATATATTCTAGACAGTAGTCCTCTGTCTGATTGCTTATTAGTTAGGATTTTTTCAAAATTTGTGGGTTGTCTTTTCACTCTGTTGACAATTTCTTTTGACATACAGAAGCTCCTTAAGAAGAGTTGATTCTTTCAAGTGCTTCCCGTGCGAATATATGTTTGTTCATGAACTCTTTACCTACCCCTATGTCTTCAAGAGTTCCTCCTACTTTCTCTTCCAGGAGATTGAGTGTTTCTGTTTTAATGTTTAGATCTTTAATCCATTTTGACTTTAACTTAGTGCATGGTGATAGAGCTGGGTTAAGTTTTAGTTTTCGGCATGTAGAAAGCCAAGTTTTCCAGCACCATTTGTTAAAGAGGCTCTCTTTCTTCCAGTGAGCTTGTATAGCCCCTTTGTCGAAGATAAGATGGCTGAGTGTTTTCGTAGATGCCTCTGCGTCTTCTAATCTATTCCACTGATCCTCAGGTCTATTTTGTTGCCAATACCATGTTGATTTTATCACAGTAAGGAAGGAGCTTTTTTTTTCTTGCTTTTTTTTTTTCGTGGAACCAGGGATCAAGCCATTTATTTTGACCCATAAAAAAGTCAACTGACTATATATAATGTACAATTGTGACATAAAGCACATACCTTAAAATAATGAGCGACTCTCACTGGTGTCCAATTTAAAGTCATAATAAACAAAGTTCAGAAACTGCTTCTCAGGCCATCCTGCCAGTTCCTCTTTACCCACCTTCCAAAGTGTATACGACTGTGAGTGAATACACATGTGCTTTTGCGGTCTGCATGCAGTCAGTTCTTGTCATTCACAGATTCTGCAACTGTGATTTCATCTTCTTGATAAATTTTATTTGTAGCCCCAAAAATCAATATTCCTGAAGAGTTTAACATAGTTTGTGCACTTATGCAAAGCAGCAAAGAATTGAGTTACCCTAACGGCTGAGTCCCAGCAGAGGCCAACGAAGGCAATGCTCTCCCTCCCATTTCTATGTTCATTCACAGATTAACAGAGGAAAGGAGAGTTGAAGCATGGCAATATAGTTTGAGAATCTCCAGTTTCGGGGCCAGGTAGATGAGGTCTGGAATGACCTCTTGCCCTCTGACTGTGCTTGGCTTGAGCAAGTCACTTAACAGTCTTGAGTTCTCTTCTGTAAAATATAACTAACCTAATAAACCATAAATTATGACTTTAACAGTGGACTAGCCCATTTAATGATGTTAGAGCCCTCATGATCAAAATGCCTCATGAAAGCCTTCTCTTTGAATGCATGAGAGTTTTATGGAACATATAAACTGTAACATTTTCTTCTAGGAGTTTTATAAGTTTAAGTCTTATGTCATGGACACTGTCTTAGTTACTTTTTGTTGTACACAAAGTATGTAATTAAAGGAGGAAAAGCTTATTTTGACTCACAGTTTGTTAGAGGCTTCCATCCATACTCAGCTATCTCCAAGGCACAGTGGCATGGCTGAAGGGCATCACACAGGAGAAATGGTTCATGGCAGGAAGAAGGCAGCAAGTGCAGGCAGGGACAGCACCAGTCCTCTTTTTGAACCTTACACTTTGTTCAGGATATACCTTCCTGCAAGAAGGCAGAGTTCACACTTAAGGCGGGCCTTCCTATTATCCACACCCAGAATTATGCCAAACCAACCAGTGGGGTAATTTACTAAGCACATAGCCTTACTCTAAGCATCATGCAGTCTAGGTCCAGTTGCCCTTAAAAAGCCCGACCTTCCACACAGTTTGCTGGCCCTGATGAGCTGGCCACCAAAACGAGGCTTGATGGCTCATGCCTGTAATCCCAGTGCTGGGGAAGCTGAAAACAGAAGAATCACTATGAGTCTTTGCTATGTAGTGAGACCTTGAATCAAAGACGTAAAAAACAGAAAGAAAAAGCACCACCTATAACTGCATGAGGCTTTGGGGGTACATCTAGACACAAACCATAAAACAAGTTCATTGTGCATAACCAGATAATGTAAAGGTCCAATTTCTTTCTTTTTTTTGTATGTGTATGGACATCTACTTTCTCATCATGCATCGAAGAGACTATTCATCCATAATTACCTATTATCTAGTCATTTATAAAACAGACTATTCATTCCCTTATATCCCATTAAAGTAGGAGTCTAATTTTTTTTATTTTTGGCATGTGGCCATATTGTTTTCACCTAATTTATCAAAAAGGATATTAATTCTCTATACCTCTGTCTCAACACATTGGAGCCCTCACAAAGCTCTATCTCCAAATTCTCAGTTCCATCCCACTGTCTATATGTCTGCATTTATGTCAGTACCGTACTATTTTAATTATTGCTACTTTGTAGAATATTTTGAAATCAGAAATTATGAGATGGTGGCCTATGCTCTTTGTCATGATTGTTTTGGCTATTTGGGGCTTCTTGAGATTCCAGGTGAACTTTTCTGCCTTGACTTCCATTTAGTATTCCTCAGAGCATGGGGGGTATCTTAGTCACTTTCCTTCTCTGGGACAGAACACCAGACACCTATAATTTAAAGGAGGAAAGGCTTAATTTGGTTCAGGGTTTCAGGAAAGGACCAGCTGGCTCCAAGTCAGAGATGGCACCTTGCAAAGGTATGGCAGAGTGCAGCAGCTCACCTCACAGCAGCAGGAAGCAGAGGGAAGGGCGGGGCCTGGACTAGGGTGTGCACGCCTTCCAGGTCAGCTACTGAACGAACACATGATGACTCTGTGGGTGAACACAGCATCCTCTAGGATCCAGTCACCTTCTAAACACTAGGTAGGGTGCACTTTAGATCTGAACCACATCAAAGGGAAGAGACAGAGCGTTCAGTTCACGGGCAACTCTTAGCTAATACTCTTCTCATTTGGTTACAGAAGATTGCTTGAAAGTTACCCCTGTAGTGCAGAGTTGGCACAGCAGCTTTGCTGCCTCATTCTGACAACAGGTAGGTTAATGCGGCAAGGAAAGAACAAAACTAGAAGATAATGTTTCTGCCATTGTTTTTTTTCATCAAATCCACCCACAATTGGCTCCTGTCTCTGAAGGGATTTATTACAGTATTTCCTTCAGTTATTCATCTTAAAGCACTTACTAATTTAATTTTATGGTTTCAGCAGAGTTGGCTGGGCTAGAGGACAGCAGTCAGTAGAAGTATGTTATTTCCCAGAAAACTCAGAATTTCTTTTTCACAGTGAGATTGATCTGAGAAATATATTAAACACAATGCAGCTACTGTACTCAAATATTAAAGAAACTGTGGTGTTACATTACTTTGTGAAAGTCATCCCTTTCAGTTATGTGCTTTTGGGGGAAAGTACATGAAATGATACAGAAGAAAAGGAAACAAACCATATAAACGTGGGCAGGTAAATCAGGCAAAGTTGCTCAATATATTACTAAATATTTCAGGCAAGTTACTTAGACATTTCCTCCCTGGCATTCAGTTAAGGGAAGAAAATAAAGGAGAATCAAAACACTATCTAATCTAGATGACACAAATGATCAGTGCATTGTCATTAACTGTGACAGGAAGAACAGTAATAAATATGTAATCCATTAAGAAAGAGGAAGGTTGCTATACTGAATTTTCTGGAACATTAAGATAATTGAAAGAATTTAATGGGATATTGTAGACCTGCTGTTGTTGCTGGTGAAAATAAAACAATGAGATCCTTTCAAGTACAAAATGATCCATTATCTTTATACTCATGGGTGGTCATTGCTTTTCATCTGTAAAACAAGCACAAACTACAGATTCACTAACTCCACAGGTTTCCACTCCCCAAACACAAAAGTGTCACCATCCCCAGACTATAGCAAACCTCTTTTGAAGGCCCACATTCTATTTTCTTTAAGTGTGTAATTTAAATTGTGCCTAATAAGCCTCTTTATGACTCAAAAAAAAAAAAAAACCTTTAAATATTTTCTGACTATTGCACCAAACCATTTAAATTAAATAATAGAAAATAATTCAACAAAAATCTGGTAGGATTTTGGTTGATATCACTGTATATATACCAAATATAGATTTTTGTTTGTTTGTTTTTGTTTTTTAGCAGAACCAGGGATTGAACTAAGGCCCTTGCACTTGCCAGGGAAGTGCTTATTCCACTGAGCCATCTCCCTGGTCCCTCTAGATTGCTTTTGATTTATTGGTTTGGAATATAACTATAATCTCATTTGAATGGTGCATGGTGAACAACTTCAGATTAAACTGTTTAAGACTGCTAACTTTTGTGTATGGTTTTCATTTTATGTTGTAAATCTCCACTCTGCATGAGAATCACCTGGAATTCATTCCAGATGGGTGATCCTCAAAGACATTCTCAGTCAGTTAGAATTCTAAATATGTCTCACTTCCAGTCTCTGCTGGAGTTTTTCTTTTATTTTTAGATCAAGTAAGAATTTTCCTCAAGGACTGTAGGAGCCAACTCTTTATTTCTAGTGCTTGAGAATTTCATTTATAGGGAATATGTGGGTTAATTTGCCTGGATGGAAAGCTTTACTAATGAATTAAAATATTTCCAGAAAGTGGTCTAATTTAAATTTAGGTACAATATACCCCATACATTATGTAACATTTTATTCTTGCATCCCTAACAGCAAAAAGATACCTTAGGAATGAATGAAAACATATGGGGACAAGCATGCAATCATAATATCAAGACAATGTGCTCATTATGAAATAGTTTCTAGACATATACTTGTCTCAAATATGCACAATATTGCTAAAATAAAAACTTCTCATGTGAAATGCTCACTGTGGAGTTTATCTGAAGGGCAGCAAGGGAGAGCAGTGTTCTAGAGAAGTCAGTATTTCCATTCCAACTCTATCTTTAAAGTCTTATCTCTTAGGGAATACCTTCATGCTCTTTTCTTTCTTTCTCTCTCTTTTTATGAATTTAAACATAATGTGATCTTGAAAAAAATGGTTAAAGTTATTAATTATTACTAACTTAGGGTTTAGAGGCTCTTCTTCTTTTTGGCAATAAGGATATGTCTATGATTTTTCAAACTCATGTCCTCAGTGCGTAGGTCTGATTATCCACTGAAGTTTTCATCCCTATTCTATATATCAACATGAGCAGATACTTGGAAAAACAAACTTTCTGCCAAGCCATAATGCACACTGTCTTAAGTAATAGCCGGTGTAGTCCTTTGTCCAGTCACAAACCCCTTGAGCCTGGTCTTTACCAACTTCCTGGTCTTTTGAGCTCTGACCATAATCTGTCATATAAAATGGCCTGAGACACTCTCGCTCTGCTTTTTAGCAGGAATCTCTGAATTACTCCTAACTTTTCCCACAAGCCATTGTTTCCCATAGCCACATGTTCAGATATAATAACAACAATCCCATCCCACTTCTCTGGTACCAATTTCTGTACTAATCAGCTTTTTATTGCTGAGATAAAATATTCTACACCCACAAGTTAAAGGAGAAAGCTTTTTTTAGGTCACAGTTTACAAAGACTTCAGTCCAGAAGGCAGAGTGGTGTGACAGAGGCACAGTCATTCACGGCAGCAGAAGATACCAAAAGGACCCAGAGAGGAGGAGACAGCAAGCCTCACTTATTTATTTATTTATTGTATTTTAGGACAGGGTCTATAGGGTCTACAGGGTCTCACTGTATAGATCAGACCCATAATGATCCTCCTGTTTACCTCCCAAGTGCTGGATTTACAGGCAAGTGCTACCATGCCCAGTCTCAATAGCTGTCTCAACACAACCCAGTGGCAGGGCCCAGCATGGCAGGCCTGGGTATCAAACTCCCAACTCCTACATCTGCCTAAGCAGGTGCTTTAATCTGCTGAGCTCTTTGGCTAGCTCTTGCAAGCCTCTTTTAGTCCCTTATACTATATGCATGCTACACATAGGACAGGGTAGCACTAACACCCTTAATCCCAGCATTACACTGGACCATTAATCAATCAGAAACTCTAGAAGAACATCCTCATGACTGCATGAGGTTTTGTGGAGACATCACAAACCATAACAAGTATCAAATGCGTTTATTTTTGGCATGTAATTTTTTAATGGTAATATGGATTTAACTCAGGGGGACTCAGCCATTGAGCTAAATCACCATCTTTAATTAATTTACTTTCAATGAATTGTCCAAGACAAATTTCAACTTGCAATCTTCCTGCCTCAGCTTTCTAATTAGCTAGGATTACAGGTACATAACTATATGCTTAATTTTAAATTGGCTATATTATTATATATATTATATTATAAATATGGTATATATTATTAGCCCTTTTTTAGGACAGGGTATACAAGGTCTCACTACATAGATAAGACTCATAGTTATCTTCCTGCTTACAGCCCCCTAAGTGCTGGGATTATAAGTGAGTGCCACCGTGCCCATTCTCAATAGCTGTCTCAGTGCACCCCAGGGGCAGTGCATGCATGGCAGGCCAAAAGATCGAACTCCCGGCCTGTGCATCTGCCTAAGTCTTTAACGAACTCATAAATCAACCATAATTACAACTATCCTCCAAACCCTAGCCAAAGTGACCTTCTCTTGTATTGTACACCTCTCCAGCTGTTCAACAGGTCCCTATAACCTCCATCAATTGCTAAGGGTTTGTGCCAGACTGCAGCAAAACAAGGCTATTGTCTTAGTTTTCTGATGGCTGAAACAAAATATCTGACACTCAAAGTTAAGGGAGAAGAGGCTTACTTGGTTCACAGTTTGTAGAGACTCTCATCCATGATCTGCTGGCTCCAAGGCTCGGTGGCATGGCAGGGGGTATCACAGAGGAGAAACAGTTCACAGCAGGCAGAAGCCAACAAGCAGCAAGCAACAACTGGCATATTTTTTCTTTCCCTTAATGCTGTATCCAGGCAACTTGCTCTTAGGACAAGTAGCTGTTACCACCAGGGTAGGGCACCCTTAATCCTACATAGACCTGTGCCAAACCAATCTATGGACTAATTTAGTAATCACACATCTTTAATCCCTACATCACACACTCTAGAGGCAGCCATCTCTGAAAAGCTCCACCTACAATTGCATTAACCCTTGAAGGGACATGTAGACATAAGCCGCAACAGCTGTCCATCATTGTAGCTAGACAGTGCTTTCTGAGATTGGTAGAGTTTCTAGGCAAGGTCGTAATGGAATTGAAGTACACAGAACTTTTGTCAAGGATATATCTTGCTTTTGATGCTGCTCTTGTTGCTTTAATTCATGCTCTATAAAAATAGTCATCTAACAGAGGATGGCGCAGCTGTGACTTTGCCAGTAACAGCCCACAGTTTGCCACTACTCAGTAAGAAAGCCCTAGTAAACTCATTTACTCATCAAGCTATACGTGTCACCACCTCACAATTTAGAGACAGTTCTTTTATATCTTTCCAGAATACTCATGCAACATCTGGAGCCCAAACAGGGAGCCAACAGATCTAAAGGTGCCTCTAGAAGAGTGTGAGCAGGTGGCTATCCTCCAAATGGTACAGGCTGTCATGTCTCCCGGGATGAGTAAGGCCTGCTATGTGAATAAGGGAACACCCAAAAAATGTGTTATACACTAAGACCATACTAAAACTCTTAAAGTTAGTCCACATAGGATTGTAGGAGAGCTACAACTAATGCATATGACACTATATGAGGACAAAACCAAAAATGAAACATGGATTATTAATATAACAGAATCAGTTGTACAAACCCTACCAAAAGGTAAGCAAAACCAAGAGCAAGAAAGGGTGCTTGCATATCATTGCCAACTAAGACCTATAACAAAGAATTCTGCAAAAACTATGTTTGTGCCAGCAGAAAAGTATAAAAATGAGGTATTGAAGTGGGGCCATAATAATAAGTTGATCTGTAAATGGCTATAGTCAACAACTTCTTCAGATAACTCATTATTATTGTGGACTGCTGGACTGTGCTTGATTGTGTCGCCTAGGTCAGATACCTATAATGGTTTAATGACAATGGAGTGCCATCCTTTGACAGGACTAGACAAAAAAAAAAGAGGATTCAAAGGAAGAACGATGCTGTGTTTGTATAAACAGTACAGTTAGGATAAATATGCAGTTCTTCTGCATAATTATATGAGAAGCAAAATTTGCATTAATAGTGTTTGGACAAGATATTATGTCGGCTTCTAGTACTATGGATAGCTACTAGGAAGATAACAAGGTAGAAAGTATTAATTATTGAAACTGTGCTATAATTCAGCTTTAAAAAGGTAAGTATACAGCTACATTGTCTTAATTTATTGATTAAAGACATCTGCTCTAATAGTATCTGTAAGTAGAACATCATGCATGTACCTTGTACAACAAACCATTATGAAAACAATTTGCAATGTATTAATTATTGAATCTGTCCTGTTAATTTGATCTGAAACTGTCTCATTGCTATTTGTTCTTCAATAAAAAATAAATTAAATTTAAAACGAAAACTACATTTGTGTAGAGTTAATTTGAGGTGCACATAACAGTCTCATCATTAAAAATTCCAAGCCTTAAGGTGTTAATAGATTTTTTTAAAGGCCACTCTTATACTAGATCCCAGGAATGTAAGTTTATATCTCTATATCCCCACCTTAGAAAAAAGAAAAGCATACTAAGGTGGATGTGTAATGAATATAGCAGCCAGAAAATTCCCCCTCATTGCACAGACTGATAACGATGATTTGTGGCTGGTCCATGTGGGAACCAGTAAAGCTGCCTGACTCTGAACCACAGGATGGTTAATATTACAGAGTATAAATTATCAGAGGGCTAAAAAATGTTGACCACCCAGATCAAAGTCTCTTGAACAGTCTAGTGTGACTGACAAAAAAGCCACATGGCTCATAAAAAGTGACTACAGATTACAACGAATTAAGTAAAGTGGTGCCTCCATCCCCGATATACAGTGCTACACCCAACACCGTTCCTTGATTAGACAACTAACATAGGCTATAGGATCTTAACATGATGCTTTTATTTTGCTAATTATTTCCTTATATGTCCTTAATTGTTGCATCTCAGAACCAATTTATATTCACCTGGAATAGCAACAATGGGCCTTTCAAGTGCTTGCTCAGGGCCATTTGTACAGCCCACCACTTGCCATGGGATGGCATCCAAAGATCTAGGTTTATTGTCCTGTACATTTGTCTTGGTCACTTTTCTCTCAGTGCCGGGACAAAGTACCCAACACCCAACATAAGGAAGAAGGCTGGGAAGAAAGCTCAGTAGAATAAGTGCTTGCCTGGCAGCCCCCAGTACCACAAAAAAA
>PVKA01041294.1:0-18179 GCA_004027165.1 Ctenomys sociabilis | reverse complement strand
TTTTTTTTTTTTTTTTTTTTTTTTTTTTTTTTTTTTTTTTTTTTTTTTTTTTTTTTTTTTTTTTTTTTTTTTTTTTTTTTTTTTTTTTTTTTGTCTTTTTGAGACAGGGTCTCACTATGCAGTTCAGGCTGTCCTTAAGCTCACTTTGTAGCTCAGGCTGGTCTCGAACTCACAACAATCCTCCTGCCTCAGCCTCCCTTTTAAATTATTGATGGGAATGTAAACTAATGCACCACCACAGGAATCAGTGTGAAGATCCCTTTAAAATTTTAAAATAGAAAGCCAGCAAACTAAAGCACCTCCTTAGGCAGACACAAGGACTGGGGTTCAATACTCAGTGTGCTGTGCTGGTCCCACCCCTGGGGACACACTGAGACACTGATTGAGACTGGGGGTGGGGGGGCACCTGTAATCCCAGCACTTGGGAGGATGAAAACAGGATCACTATGAGTCCAATCTGTAGAGTAAGACCCTGTAGACCCTGTACTAAATACATAAAAATAAATAAATAAAAATTTAAAATAGAAATTCCACTCAGTGCAGCTATTGGCCTAGTAGGCATCTTCTCCAAAGAGATGAAGTCCTTATACTGCAATGTCGCAAACATTTCTGTGTTTATAGTAGCACAATTCCTACCAGCTAGATCTTGGAAGCAGTCTATAAGTCTTATCAACAGATGAGTGGATAAAGAAAATGTGGTATATAATACAATGGAGAGCCACTCTGCCATAAAAAAGAATAAACTGCAGTCATTTGTAGGAACATGGATGTACCTTGAATCCATAATTATAAGTGAAACAAATCAGATACTCAAGTGTAAAAGTCATATAATTACTCATCTATGAGAAATTCAAATTATAAATAAATTAAAGAACAAAACAAAAGACAATATTAAATGGAAGTAGATCTTTGGCAAGTGTAATGGAAACCACAAATGGAAAGAGGGGTCATTGAAAGGGACATAAAAAGTATAATTGGTCATGTACGTGTGCTAACTCCCCACAGTGAATGTATTCAAAATGCATGGCAAACATGTACTACTAAAATGAAATGGAAAGAAATAGTAGGATGTTCTCCCTGAAAGGAGGGGAGGGTGAGCCAAGCTGGAGCTGGGGCAAGAGGCTCTTACTTTTCATCACATTTTAAAAACCATTTGATTTCTAACCATGTGCATGTAGTGATGCTTTGATTAGAAATGTAAATTTAAAATGAAACAGTAATTGCCAGGATCTGGCAGCAGTCTCAACCGAAAGGGCTGAGTGGGAGGTTGATGCTTTCTATAACCAATCTACTGAGAGTTTCATGAATGAAACGTTCACATTTGCTCAGGGAAGATTTAGGGCAAGGTAAAACATGGAGTTTTGTTCCATACACAAATACAGAAGTTAAAAATCAGTCTCTGTACAGGCATGGCAGGTGCTACACTGTGTTGTAGTCAAACACAAGGTGAGGCCAATGACCTGTTTGAGAAAATTAAATGATTAAGTGAAAGTATAGAGGAGAAGGCAATCTTGCTTAGAGTTTTGGACCAGAATAACCCAACCTGACCTCAAAAACCAATTCACTGAATGATCTCCTAAGAGCTGAATTAAAGAGAAATCTGAACTACTCATCATGTGCTTTTGCCTGTGTTGGGCTCAATAAGTTTTGCATGATTTAAGCTAATACAAAAGTGCAGAGAATAAATAGAAACATCATACACTTGAAATAAATATGTAAGAACTATAGTGTTGTATTGCCTATTGAACAACACCTATTACCAGATTTATTTTCAAATAAGAGCAAATACAAATGTAAAAGTCATCAACTAATAAAAATATCATAAAGTAAGCTCAGTCAATATTTGAGATATTACAAGCATCCATTAGATTATCCTTTTTTTTTTGTATTTTAGGGAGGGGTCTACAGGGTCTTCAGGGTCTCACTATAGACTGGACTTGTAGTGATCCTCCTGTTCACAGCCCCCTAAGAGCTAGGATTACAGGCTCATGCCACATGCCCAATCTCAATCTCTATCTCAATGCATCCCAGGGATGGGGCCAGTATGGCAGGCCCAGGGATCAAACCCACAGCCTTGCATCTGCTTACAGGTGCTTTAATCTACTGAGCTATTTGGTCAGTCCTATCAGGCAGTCTTTAAATGTTACATTTTGTATATAAATAATATGAAGATATTTCCATTTCAGACAGTTATAAAGACTGCCCATAACTAGACTGACCTCTTTATTTTAGCAGGCATTAATGGTCTTACTGGATTAATTCTGTTCCTCCTACTCTAGAATGATAATGCTCACAGTAAGGTAAGGTTTCTAGAGGTGTGAAAGACATGTATTTCATCTCCCTGGGCACATTTTACGTCTTCTATAAAGTAATTAAACACTGCAGAAGTGCCTGACTTTGGAGATATTTGGGTTACTCCAACCAGCAGAGTAGGAGAGAAGCTAAGCTCACCACTGCTCAGGTACCCACAGTGCATTCACCTTCTTCCTTCGTCCAGGCAAAAGTAGACCCAGGGCTGTGCACAAGTGTGTGGTTCTGACGTGCTGGGAACCCTTCACTGCCACATGAGATTGCATGGTTTTCAGCTGATTTCCTTCCGTACTGGATTGAAAAGTCCACAAACAGGGAAAGGTAAAGATAGGGAATAAATGTAATTGAGTATTCAGTACCTTTCAAGTGTTTTATACATACATCTCTTTAAAATCCACAAATACTTCCCCTTTCCACACCAGGAAGTGAAGAACCTGAGCCAAGTTCCTACTACTCCGTAGTGAGAAAACCACACTGTAAATCATATCTCCTCTATCTCAGAATGATGACTTTATCCTTTCTTCCAAGCCCAAAGGAAGAATCATACTCTATCAGAACATAAGGAATTAAATACTTAACATTATAAAACACAACTCTCTGGCCTCATTAAACTCATTTAAAATGCTGTTCTAGAGTGTTTTGAAGATATACACTTTTTAACTATTAAAAGACAAATCTTTCCTGTTATCTTGAAATGTTTTAAACTAATAATCACTAAATAAGAGACAGATGGCCTAATTGCTGAAGGTGATTTTTGCAGGTGAGAAAAAAATGTACTGTATATGAGTAACTCTCTTAAAATAAAATAAGAAATACACATTTAACTCTTTGGTAATAGGAGGGAAGAAATAAATAAAGGGGAAATGAAAATAAACGTTTATGATATTCAACAAAGGATGGGGGAGCCAACGATATGACATGCAGAACATTCCAGAAAATATTGGAAAGTAGTTTAAGTGAGAGAAAGGGAAGGGAAAGACAGACAGACAGACAGACAGAGAGAGAGAGAGCTGGAGGGACAGAGGGAGAGAAGGGAGAGGAAGAGACAGTTGAACCTCTAAATTATAAGAGCAGCCCCTAAACTGAGAGTTCTAAGTCTCAGGAAGTAAGTGGAAAGCAGCAAATGTGCATACTGTGAAGGACAGTGGAAGGCCTGGTGGCCAGAGATTTTCCACTGAGACTGTCAGAATTAGGCATCAGTGGACTAATGAGAACAGGTCTTCGGGGGACTGGTGACACATGCCAGTACCATCAGGAAAAGCAGAAAGCAAGCATTAGCATCATTTTCCATGCTCTTCTGCTGCTACAAAACAGTGCAGCCTACCCTAAGAGTCCTGTGGCAGGGGCTTAAATATCCCCTGAATGAATCTCACTCAATCACTTTGCCTTTGCAATAAAGGGAAGGAGAGAGAGTGACACTGAGCTGAGCACATCTCATCACCCCGGCCTTGGGATAACAGATGAGTAGATGTATGCTCCTCACTAAAGAACAGTAATATGCAGCTAAGTCTGAGTGTAGCTCAGGAGAAATCTGAGAAGATAATTAATCAGTTCTCGGCCATCCCACACAAGGCCCAGGAGACAAAGCTTTTGTTTCTGCTTTACTCATTTTTATCTGTTTTGTTTCTCTTTTACTTCTCTTTATAACTGTGCACCAAAACCAAAGATGATATTCTTTGCTTTTAAGAAAGTTCTTTAGGGTCAGCCAAATAGCTCAGCAGATTAAAGAACCTGCAAGCAGGCACAGGGGTCTGGGGTTAGATCCCTGGGCCTGCTGTGCCAGCCCCCCACCCCTGGAGTATGCTAAGACTTCAGTTGAGACTGGGCGTGGTGGTGAACACCTGTAATCCCAGCTCTTGGGAGGCTGTAAACAGGTGTATCACTAGGACTCTGATCTAGGAGTGAGACCCTGAACACCTTGTACAACCTTCCCTAAAAAATAAAAATAAAAATAAAAAAGACTTTCTTTTGAAAATAGCACTGTTCACCATTATACTAGACACTGAAATTCTGACAGGAACTGTTTGCTTGTTCATTGCACACCTTGCACTGGAGATCCTTCTCGCTCTCTGAAAAGCCTTTAAAACATTTGAGTGAACAAAACATTCCCATTCAAATGTCACAGCTGCAAGGAATTCTGGCACTAGAGATTTACATGAGAGTTCATGGGAAACATCTTGTTCCTCACATCTAGTGCTTCTAGGAACAGGGACATCTTAGAATATGTGTCCGTACATTTCTTACATTCTGCTGTACAGAGCACTGTGCCCAGGACCATGGACAAGCAGGCAGGTGTAAGTGGAAAGCCTGCAGAGCCCAAATACCACGCCTAGACACAGGCTTCTTTTAGTCAGTCGTCTGGGAGAAATTCCCAGGTGGAATCAGTGAAGGAACGTATTGGTAGACCTTCAAACAGCTGACATTTTAATGAATGCCTACAAGGAAACAACTGGTGATAATGAAACCCCCTTGTCAGAAGCTCTTCAGCTGTCCTTCTCACCAGCTCTCGCCTTCTCCACTCTGCTGAATTTTATTGCCCAGTTGTCTGTACCCAGTTTTGTTACTTTCATTTTATTGTTGGGAGCAAGGAATAGGGAAAAGATATGATAGCAGTAGAAACATGAAGGAAAGCACTAAGTGGAAAAATTACCATACTGCTAGATGATGAATGAGTTTATGCAAAGAGATGCCCACACTCAACACAGTGACATTTTTGTAGTGTACAAGTAGTGTGTGGAGTGTGTGTGTGTCTGTGTGTGTGTCTGTGAGAACCTCCAAAGTCCAAGGGTGATATCTTCATAAACGTCAGTTTGACTTCTCTCTCCACTGCACACTCATACAGTTTTAGGAATCTGGCAAAATTTGCAAAAAAATAAACCTGTTCTATACAGGTGAGACCACTTAGTGGCTGGAAAATCTGCAGAACTAGCCTCTCTGAGCACTGGAAGGTGTTGATTTTATGTGGATTTAGAGGATCCCAAATTAGGCCCTAATAGCCTCCCTTGGGTGTGACTACATGGCACTGCAGCCATTTCTGATGTTTTATCAGCCTCTATATGATTTTGATTTTCTCTATATTCATTCTCATAGTCATGGGCTACTCATTATGCCTAACCCAATCTGCATATTTGAGTTGGGAATATTTTTTATACAGTAGGAAAGAAATATTAATGCCCCAACATCAAGATTGAAGCAAAAGGTTCTAAGGCAGACAACTTTCACAAACACGTAGGAATTGACCTCCCCTGCACTAGAAGACTACAGACTAGATTACCTGAGAACATTTTTGGCTGCCTGCATGAGAATGGTAAATACAAATGGTATCCCTGGAACAAGAAAGCAGAGCAGTCCCTGCTCACAGAAACCTTTTCATACTTTCTCAGAGCCTTAAGAACAGGTCGTGCATGGATGCATCTTTGTCCCCTTCAGCTCAGGAGTCAGCTTTGAAAGCACAGTGCATGCAGGGCTACCTTGAAGGTCAGTTGTGGAGAAATAGCTCCTTCTGACTACCTGCTTTTATCACAAAAGTTTAGGGCTGGTGTTTGGGGCCAGCAGTTCCAATGCTTTCCAAGACATCCCCTCCATACCAAAGTTTTTAACAGATTCTTTTAAAGTATAAACTTTGAATTGTTACACACTCATCGTTATTTGGTAGGTCATAGATTTCCTCGTAGCCTATTCTAGAAAGGTTCTTAAAGGAAACTACAATATTATAAATCTTTGGTCTCAAAGTGTGTTCTTTATCTCGCAGGAATCTAATAATATGATAGGTGCAGCTTAAAGCACTAATTGTAGCAACCAGGAAGGCATTAAGTCTAAAGAGAGACTACATCTATTATATAGAATTCCCTAAAGAAACATTAGAAATTGTACATGCATTGATTGCTAGTTAGCATTAGAAAGACATTTATGAGGCAACCCAACCAAAGCCATGACCACTTGCATTAGCAAGAAAGCAACATAAGCTAACTGATAAGACTGTAGTGATATAATGCAATTAATACAGTTATGTCTGTTAATTAATGTCTTCCAACTGTCAAAAGAAGATGTCTTTTAGGAGCCTTATTTAATCAGTAAACTTATTTTACTGATTAAAAATTAGAATCCATCTTGTAAAACTGTGATGGACCTTCCCTTGATCTAATTAAATGGAGAGTTTGCATACTCAAAACTTGTGCTCCTCTGACATAAATTAACATATTTATAAATGAGATAGATGGCTATTTTGCAATTAACATGGGACAAGGAGAATAAAGCCTAATTAGTAAACATGCTTTCTTTATTAACTTATGGGTCAAGTTCTGTTTTATTATGAACCAATAGTGATAGAACAGAGTAAATTTTTTCAAAGAAAAATTATTGACTCTGAAATTATGTGCCACTCTATCACAGAAGTGTAACTCGTTTCTTCATTTCTAGACACCTGTTAGCTCAAACCCAGATGTATATGCAAACTGCTGTTTCATTATGCCCAACTGGAGAATTTCAGCCTCAAGCAGTTTTATGGGTTTCCTGAAAGAGCCTAATATTGCACATAGAACCCTAAAGGCAAATTTTTGCACTACCTGTAAAAGAGCAAAGACTCTCTTGATCTTATATCATTATGCTTTATTCAGGGCCATGCATGCTCTTTGGATTAATTTCTAGATTTAGCTTTTAATCTAAAAAAGAGTCCCAACTACTAGTGCACCCAGTAAAAATGTCTACTTTGCAAACTAGGTTCCTGATTAGCAGTATATGGTTGCTTTAGTTAGTTAGTTGGTCAAAATAGGTCGTAGGACATGATACCAACAGTCTCCTCCCTTGACCTGCTGACATCACACTTCACTCTTTTCTATGCTTTTAGGGTCTAAAAGAAGTCAAGAAGTCCCAACAAAGTGCCCCAAGAAGCATCTGGACAGAGAAGTCTCCAACCCCAGTTTCTGCTTATATGGAGGCCAGGGCATCTAGCCCAAGGCATCCGGGAGACCACGGTGGAGGAGCTCTGCCCTGAAGTAAATTTGTGAGCTATAATCTTCTATTGTCTCAGGGAAGTTATAAATGTAAGACTGCCCAACTCGCCTGGAACACACAGTGGTTTCTTAAGGTCAGTGATTGCTATGGGTCAGAGAGAACCAAGCTCATATCAATGATAAGGCCAACTGCTGTTCAGTACTCTTAGAAGAGCACATTTTCTGTTTCCATGAGCTTCACAGCAAAGACACTAGTGATCATTTCTGTGCTCTCTGCCTCAGAAAACGTCTCTTTTGCCTGCCTTTTCTACACTCTTCACAGACTGGTCCAAACTACTCATTTATTATTACTCTGATTTGCTTTCATATATATTTCTAGCATACAACTTACTTATCCTTCATAACTTATCTGTGCTTGCTAAGATTTTCTTCTCCATTAGAATACTGGAATTAACAAATTGTGATACCCCTTGTTTCAATCCTTACTGACTGTGTGATCTTCGAAATGTCTGTCCTTCTGGCTTTAGTCTTTACCTGTGCAAAGCAAATAATAATGTCACCTACTTAAATAATATATCAGAGGAATTTAATGGACTGCCAACAAACACTTGCTTTTGTTGTTAGTACTTAAAATGTTCAGGATCCCAGCATGGCATTTGATACCTATTTATTTCTCCACATAATACTACTGACTTAATCATTTCCAACGTGATAGAACCCAGGTATTTTGGAATACAAAGGAGCCCACATCCGAGAATAGATATCCACTATGCATGTGTTGGTACACAGCAATGCAGTTTGGAGATGCTCCCCTTCTCAGTTTGTCTGAACTGGCAGAGCAGCCATGGCTCCTAACCTAAAGGTAAATAATGTATTAGCAAACTTGGTGCAACAATAAGGGCGTTAGCCTCATGCTTCCAGGTCATAAGCACACAGTTTAACTTGTTTATATAAACAGCTTTAAGTACAGATTATTTTATACAACAATTGGACTTTCCTACCTATAAAAGAAACCCTTTGCAGAAGTTGTCTGCTGTGGATCAGAATATTCTTTTGAAAGTATTTTAGGACAAGGGTCAGGGTAATGTCGTACCAAGTTTCCAACCTCTTCATAGACATGAAATATTCATAGATTTCTATTCAGATGTGCTGGTTCCATGGCCTCAGCCCTCTTCTTTACATTCCAATGCAACATGAAAATCTACCTTTAGGTAGCCAACCTTTTTTCAGTTTAAAGGTCAATTATGACCTTGTGTTACTGACAGTTATCACTACTACCCAGGATTCACTTAATATATCCAGTAACTCTACACCGTGAATAAATGTGGCTAAAAACTCACACGGGTAAAATTTATATGCAAAACAAGAAGAAAGCATCAACTTTCCCTCCTGTTACCTTTATTTATTTGAACAAATGTCATGAGAGAAAGAGTCTTAGACTTAATCTCCTTCAATCAATGTCAGCTACATTACAACTTAATGGGAGTTTATACTGCATAATATTATTTTCTTTGTGTGAACCATTTTCTGACACCTTGCATTTAGTTAAATGATTTATCCATGTACATTTTATATGAGGATAAATATGAGAAATGGTTTCTGCTTTATTCAGTTGGATAAGGAAACAATGCTACAATATAAAGTCAATTGGCTTTGCCACTCAGGCCCTGATGTCGACACAAGTTACGTATATGTACAAAGAAAGTCTTTCTCAGTGACAACAGTAACAATACAGTGACACAAATTTTTATTATGCCTGTTTTAACAGAAACTAAGAATGGGCTGTCTCCCATTATGACTTGCTATTTATCAGTAAGTCCTTGCTTTTGATGCTATGCATTGTGTCATAGACTATCACAAGAGGTTTTCTTCTTTCTATTTTGTAGGAGGTAACTCCAGCTAAAGATGATGTGGATTCTGCAGAACTGACAGCAAGTGGTTGGGCTCGGTGGGTAAGTGGCATAATAATGCTTTTATCCAAAAACAACTTTGCTGCCGGGCATGGTGGCGCATGCCTATAATCCCAGCACTCGGGAGGCTGAGGCAGGAGGATTGTTGTGAGTTCAAGACCAGCCTGAGCTACAAAGTGAGCTTAAAGCCAGCCTGAACTGCATAGTGAGACCCTGTCTCAAAAAAAGAAAAAAAAAAAAAAACAACTTTGCTGATTGTGCATAGTTTATATTTTTATAAATGTGGAACAAATCTGTGCTGTGATTTTTGTTTTTAGGTTGGTAAATGAAAATTGTCCAAATTTACAGCTAAGTTTAAGGGGTTGGGGAGATGGCTTAGTAGAATAAGTGCTCGCCTGGCAAGTGTGAGGGCCTGAGTTCAATCCCCAAGTTCCACCAAAAAAAAAAAAAAAAAAAAAGAAAAGAAAAAGAAAACTTAATTTTTTTAAACTGAAGCTAAATTTATACAAATGATGTTTTCCCAGGAAAAAAGTGCACAACCAGAAAATTATACAGATCCTGTGATCTAGTATGCTTTATTTATAAAGATTTCATTCGTTTCTGGATTGTGTCTGTGTATGTGTCTGTGTGTGCGTGTGTGTGTTCAATTTGTGACTTTTAATGTTTTATTGTTATTTTTTTAAAAAAACTAAGATTGGAGAACATCCAATCCCTTTTAGTTTGCTGTTGCTGCTAAAGTTATATTTTGTTTGTTTTCTTGATCTTTATCAAGATAACTACATTGTATTTGTTTGAAGAAAATATAGCAGCTCACTGAGAATGAAGCATCTGTCTGCTGTAGAGACAGAGTATACAGTCCAACTACCATTAAAAAGATGTAAAGTTAACTCCAATCTCATTGGCTCAACACACTGTATTCCCTATTGTCCTGCATGAAGCATCAGACCATTTCATTTTCCTTTTTTCCTGGCATACAATCAACTGGAATAAATCAAGATGAAGTAAAGCCTAACATTGACACAAGTTTGACCAAGCAAAAATTCATTTGAAATAGTATGTATGTGTCTTTCAACAACAACAAAATCCTTCTGTGCTTGAAAATTTGATATGAAGAATATGCTCTCGGTGCACCCTACAAGACACAACCTATCTGCCAACTCCCCCGTGAAGCCGTTTGCTCTCCACCCAGGCAGAATCAATTGCTTCTGCATCAAGATTCTCACACCAGGGTTCTTATATATCTAGTTGAGACTTTTTAATTCCTGCTTGATCTAAAACTGATGGTTCACATATCCAGCCCCTACCCTGACTCATCAGCTCCTTG
Source organism: Ctenomys sociabilis (assembly GCA_004027165.1). NCBI lineage: Eukaryota > Metazoa > Chordata > Mammalia > Rodentia > Ctenomyidae > Ctenomys > Ctenomys sociabilis. The sequence continues at coordinate 7,683 of PVKA01041294.1, read as the reverse complement.
GTGGTGGCTTCTACGCAGCATCTAGGGTTTGGGCTCCAGCCAGCTCCTGAGACAGCGCTATGCCCTCCTAGAGACTTCTCGCAGTTATTCTGCTCTGTCTTCTACTAGATCTCTCTCTTTAAAGGAAGTCTGGGGATTTATCTTAGTACTTAGCTTTTTCATTCTCATCACTCAAAGGATATAATAAATGTTCGCTGAATAAATGAATAAACAACTAAATAACTTTTACTGGTTGTTTCCAGAAACTTAAGGAGTGCCCCACAATATTAATCATGTTATTTCTCCCTTTCTGAAAGGCCAGAGGCTTTTCATCAGATCAAGTCTCTTGTTCCATGAATTACCTACTACTTTTAGTTTATGTGTACTTTCTACTTACTGATGTGCTTTGAATAATCCTGAAAAATAACAGAGGTTTTCCCCAACCTCGAGTTCCTTAATGCAAGAGCCAACCTCAGAGAGCATCACATGATCTTACTAGTATACCTTCCCTAGGACAGCCTTGTAAGATCAGCCAGAACTTGTTAACATTCTGTTTCTTTTTTTTTTTTTTTCCAGAACCAAGGGTTGAACTCAGGCCCCTGCACTTGCCAGGGAAGCACTTATTCCACTGAGCCATCTCCCTGGCCTCAACATTCTGTTTCTGAAACTCCACAGTGAGAGCTCCTCAAAACAACAGAAATCCCTTCACTGTAAAGGGTAATGGGCTTAGGATGAATCTTCTGCTTCTGCAGCCTGGTCTCAGTATTTTCCTGGCACCCTGCCTCCTCCAACCCTCAGGCAGCCCCTCCTGTTGGCCAAGTGTATGTGCAATGCCAAGCCTGTCACCTTCTCTGCAGGTGGATGTCTCTCCCCCTCTGCTTTCCACGCTGCTCTGTTCAGCAGCACTAACACATGCTTGGGAATGAAATCATCTGCCTTGTTTGCTGTAGAAAATTCATGCACCATATTCTAAAGAATGCAAAAAAAAGGGGGGGGAAGGGATGACAGACTCTGCACTGTGAATCTGGAGAGCCACTCTCATTCTATGGGGCAGCAGGATTTCAGAGTAAGCCACACTGGCTACGCAGCCTCCATGCTGAAGCAACCAGGTAGCAGAGAGTTAAAACACTTGCTCATTGGTTTACCCAGATCCTATTTTAATTTGCTCCCTCTTTTTGGACAGCTCTGTGAAGGCAGTCTGGTTCGCTGCCTCGCCATACTAATGAGACTCATCCATCTGCCTCTGTCATTGCCAGCCTCTCCTTTCTGCTGGAAGTCAGAGATGAACGCTCAGGACAGGTCCTTTCTAGGCTGCAGTACTTAATCATTTCTAAACACGCTAGATGGCCTCAGGCAGTGAAGGCAACAAGCATTTAACCCAGCCTTGGCAGCTCTGGCTTCCCCACACTCCGCCTGTGAGCTCTGATAATGAAAAGTTGCTGTGCTTTTACTCTCCACTTAACCAGATGCTCTTTGCTTCTTGGGGAGAAAGGTTAAATAGATATAAGAACCCATGCTAGCTTTGAAGGCTTTTATTAGTGGGCCTTATAGCAGAGAGAGAAGAGGATGCTGTTGTTCCTGATCCATTTGTCCCTTGGGATTCATATTTAGGCTTGTGTCCTTGCTTTGTACTAAAGGAATAATGCTGTTAGCCATCACACTTTTGCCACAGCTTTGTGGTGTAAGAGTTAACATGGGCAGGTTGGGTCACTGCTTATTTAATCATTAGTTTTTCTATAAAGAATGGGCCAAGAAAACCATATCAGTGTTGCTTACCAGTGGCCACACCTTTATTAAAAATGTAAATTAAACGTATTTTTCCAGAATGGCCATAGCCCTTGATTTATTTTTCTACTCCATCTACTGCTCCATATGTCTGTGGAATCTGCCTTTCTCCCAGAGCTCATGTTAGTATAAAGCAATTGTCTGGGATGTGTAAGAATTAAGTATCCCATCATTCAGGCCAGACATGCAATTAGAAGAGTTGCACTAATTTCCACTGCTGAGACCCTGTCACTTTAATTTATCCTTTCTTTCCTGCATTTAGGCCTTCTCTGGTTTGAGGCCAAGGATTTTATATAGTTTCAGTCAATGGTGCTTTGATGTAGGTACTAGAGCACATATAAGGTTTGGGAAAAAAGAACTGGGATCTTACCTAGGGCTGATTGAAAAGCCTTGTGTGAAGAAACAGACCTTCTCTATAACTTTTACCATGCTAGGAAAATAATGAAAAAGAGGTTTTACATCAAGGGAAGGTCGCTGAGTTATAGCACCAGTACCCAGATACTACTGCATGATTGTTTCTCTAATTTTTTTTGCTAAACTATTGTTTTCTAGATTTTCTGATCAATATATTAAACGACCACTTACCTGAAATCTTAAACTGTCATCTTCAAAGAAGTATTAAAATTTAATTATTTCAGTCCACAAATCTGTAAAAAGGCTGCCCAACTAACTTTATAGCCATCACCAAAATCCGTTGTATGTGTTGAAGACAGACAAGCATAAGTCAGAAATACATGGAACATTCTAATGAAGAAGTAGGAAATATCGCTTCCTAAATATTTCCTCACAGACACATGATAAATCCTGTGTGGGCCAATTATTGGGCTTTCTGCCACCCTGGGTGCTTCAAACCAGTTTTCAGATTCCAGAAAATTCCCACAGCGCAAACTAATGTCACGTTCAGTTGAGGTGGCAGAAGCCAGTCTTCAAGCAGCTCTAAAATCAAGTATGTAAAAGGAGCAATACTTGTCATGGTTTTGACACAAGACATAAAGAAGTTTATTGTAAAGTAATTTTGTATTCTGAGAAATACTGAAAATTTTCACAATGAATTATTTCCCCCAAACTCAGTTTTACCATGACACTATATATTTTTCCTGATTTTTTAGAATGGAGACTGACACACGTTGACAACTTGGGATGCTGGATCCCCTCTGACCACATGATTTGACTTGACCTCTAGCTGTGAGATTCTACTATCTGTCTCCTGAATCACTTGGATTCATTTTGTCTCTCATAAAAAAAATAAGCAAATAATGATAACTTCCTCAGTATATTTTGGTCAGAATTGATCCCAGTTAATCATTGGTACTGTCTTTCATAGAATAATTCTGACCACTTTCTAAGCTACATATTCACATTAACAAATGAGCCTTCCAACTATTCCCAGAAAAATAAGCCCCACAAGGAAGTTTAGACTTCGTAAGACACAAAGAATCTGAAAAAGAGAAGATCAGTGAACAGAAAAATCTCTTTGTAAAAATCCCCTTCCCAAAAACTTAGGCTTTCAAGACCAAGAGTTCAGTGGTATTCAGGACAGAAAAGTAACCAAAATAAAATAAAATAAGCCTAATAATTTATCTGAATGATATAGAATATGGATTATATCACTTGGGCCACAGAGATAGCTCAGCAGTCTAAGCCCCTGGTTAGACAAGCGCAAGAATCTGGGTTCAATCCCAGGACTGTATGCTGTGCCAACCACTGAGTCAAAGTGTTATGGTGCACACCTATAAACCCAGAGCTGGGGAGGCTGAAGCAAGAGGATAGCTGTGAGTCAGAGCTGTATAGTGAGATCCAGGGCCAAATTCACAAATTTTTTTTTAATTATATAACTTCTTCAAACCATCTACAAGAAACTTTTTTACAATATTTTATAGAATTCTGTTACTTGATTTCATAATAAATATAATTACTCCATTTTTTTTACCTACAAATATATCCTTTCCAGCATATATATGTATTATGTGTGTGAAATTGTATATCATAAACATAACAAATATAGCTTTAAACATATTGCTACTTTAAACAGAAACATACATAGGAATATATTTGTTGAATGTTTCTTTTTTTTTTTTTCTTTTTGTCTTTTTGAGACAGGGTCTCACTATGCAGTTCAGGCTGGCCTTAAGCTCACTTTGTAGCTCAGGCTGGTCTCAAACTCACAACAATCCTCCTGCCTCAACCTCCTGAGTGCTGGGATTACAGGCCTGCGCCACCATGCCCAGCTATGTTGATTGTTTCTTAATTTATAATCATTTGTGAAACATATAATTCAGTAATTGTATACCAAAAGAAGGCAATAATAAAATGTATTCATTAAATTGTTAAAAAGAAAGTGGCTACACTTATCTTACTAGTATTTATGGATACCTGGTCTCTCAAAAGCAAAGTAAATGCTAATTAAAAAGTTAAAAAATGATTTATGATGTCTGAAACACAACACAATTTTGCCAGGAAGCAACTTCTATCAGATATGAAGCAGGCAGTCAGAAATCCAGATGCTGTCATTACTAGCAGCTTCTTTTGTATCAGAAATACAATAGAAATGTCACACATAAATGGCGCTCAAAAATATAATTTAAAAGAAAGATATTATTGAAAGTTTTCCTGGAAGATATTTACAGACCTTCATTCAGAGGACTAATGAACCATGGGGAAAATTTGGTAGCAAGTAAAAAGGAAGTTATTAGACACCCCTGAATAGTCTCAACTCCAATAAAGAATCTCAGGATTGAAAAACAGAAGAAAAAGAAAACATACCACAAAATATTTTCTTTTGCATCTCAGCAAAATATCTTGTTGAATTTCATGTGGAAAGAACACAAAGCTGTATTCCTATCTGTGCTTGTTTCATGCACTGTCTTTGCCTTAGACATGATTCTTAGGAACACTGCTTACACAGAATTGGGTACTTGAACATGGGAACCACCCTCAGTTCTTTAACCCAAGCTGTGTTATATGGCCCATCACTTTATAAAGAAGGTATTCAGGCACTTCCAGTAATTAGGGAAATGAGAGGGCTGGGTTTCACCTGACTCAGGATTACTGCTATGAAGGGGGGCTGTGCAGATAACCCATTTGTATATGTATAGCTACCCACATGTGTATATGTAGACTTTCTCTATTCCCTAATTGGAGATTCTCTAGCAGGAAAACTCACCCTGGCAATGTGTCAGATGGCCTGGAAGGAACAGTGAGAGGTCATTTAGTCGGTCAATTAACAGCTATTTATCAACTGCCACAGTGTAACAGGCTTGGTATGAGCGGGAATCTATCTTCCTGCCTTGAGGCAAGTCTGAACACCCACTGTAACAGGTATGTAGGGCTCAATTGCCAACATCATTTCGTTTTACTGATTCAATAACTTGTTAGTGTATAATGAACTAAACATTTGAACACTAACCAATGCAACTCTGTAGGCAACTCTCTGCATATATATATATATATATATATATATATATATATATATATATGAATGATATATATGTATATATGTATGTGTATGTATATATAGATAGATAGATAGATAGATACATAAAACTTGGCATCTCTTCCAGGAGATATGCCAAGACACATTCACAGCTTTATATACACATGTAATCCATGTGTTTCTGTGCATATGGCAGCCAAGGGAATATATTTAATCAGTTGAATGTGTTTTATTCCAGATGTTTTTTATCATATTTTCTTAGTATCACTAATAAAAAATCCCTATAGCTGCTTTACTTGGACAGTTTGATTGTTCTTTAATCCCAAACCTCATTGAAAGAAGGAACACAAAGCATTTTATGTCCTCTAGAATGCAACAAAGATGTGGGCATCCCAGCCACTCCTGAGGCTCCGTGGATAGAAAACCCATCTTAACAGAGCAAGCGAGGAGCCAATCTGAGATGCTCTGGTTTTGGTGACTTGTGTTTCTTTAAGATTTACCTTCCAATACTCACCTCTGCCTACCTGTCCGATGCTCCATCTTTCCTTCTATTTCCTATCAAGCAGAAAGTCCCCTTGCTCTCTGTCTGAGTTGCTGACAAAGGTCCAGCCTTTCTCTTCTCTGCGTCACTATGTCTTCCCTCCCAACCTTAAAAATCATTGCCGTCGTGTGCAGATGTACCCAAACTTTGTCTTTTTTCTACAAGGACTTCGAAAGGTCATACTTTCTACCAAAACCTGACTTCCAAATGAGGGTTCCTGATAATTGAGTTTCTAGCCCTCTGCCCTTTGATTCCTGTTTTTAATTCCTTCCCTTGTACTCTTTCACCCAAGCGAACTTTTCAATGGCTATGAAAAGCAACTGTTTTGACAAACTCCTGTCTCAGATTCTTTGTTTCTATTATCATATGTGCTTAACATAAATTAAAATCATCATAGGTATTCAATCTAATTTCCAAAGTTCTTACACCAGATAGAGGACTCCACTGAACTCCCCAGGACATGGCCTTACCAAAAGAAACCTGTCTTACTCTCTTCATTTTGTACAAAAGTTGTTGCTCCTCCCACCTTTATTTTCTGTGCAAGCAGCCTCAACTGTCTAGAGTACTAGCAAAAGGAAGGACTCTGAGAAGTCTCCAGTCTTTGTCTTAACCATTCTCCAGTGATATTCACTTTGCCTGTAAACTTTTTTATTTTTTGAAGGCAGAGAAGAAATAAACATTGAAAGCAAATCTCATGAGGTTACCATTGATTGAAAGGAACATTACATTATGCATGCACCTCTAAATGTCTTGCAGACAGAAACTGGACCATAAGAGCTTATTTCATTACTTTGTACAAAAGCTCAACAAATATTAAGCTACCACACTGATAATTAGTGGCAAATAACGCTGGAAGAAAGCTTCTATTTGAAGATTGCTATAAAAATACTGATTCCTATAAAAAAAATTAAAAAGCAGATTTTTCTGGTTCATTTTAAATAAACTTTGCTGCTCTTTTGCAATGTATACTGACTAAGGAAGGACAAAATTGAAAATTGTTCTTGTGGAGAACCAACTGAGAAACACTGAATTCGAAAATCTGAGATAACAGAAACAAACCCAGCCCTCAGACAAGGGACACTGGTTTGAGTTCTGTCTCCAACATTTACTATTTTCATAATCTTGGATGGACAGGTGACTGCATCTTTGTCTCCATAATCCACAAGGAAAACTCTGCTGTCGGTATGTGTAACCTGTGTTCTTCTTGCTCTGAGTGTTAATGGGAGGCACAGAGCTGGGTGGGCTGAGGACCTTCTGAAGGGGAACAGGATTTTCGGTCATGCCGGGAGTAGGCGCCATGAGAATGGAGGAGCGCGTTCTGCATCACAGAGGTGCTGACACGTGGCTGCAGCAGCAGCAGGTGTCGAGCTGAGGGAATGCAGTCAGGTCTCTAACCTTTCACTCACTCCAAACACAGGGCTGCCACAATCTAAGAAAATTATACCTCCACGTTATGAAGTCACTGATGAGTTTGAAAGAAAACTTCTACCAAAGACTATATAAAAGAGGAAAATGAAGATTCATCAATAATAAAAAGATTATAAGGAAGAAAGGTTTGAAACTTCTCTAAAAGTTTATTTTAGAAGTTATCTTTAAAGTTTTGTTACTGTAGTGATGACTGAATGCTGATAAAGTCTTACCACTTTAAAAGAGGTTTCTTGGGCCTGCCACATAGCTCAGCGGATTAAAGCACATGCAAGCAGGCACAGGGGCCTGGAGTTCAATCTCCTGGGACATGCTGAGATGACAATGTGTGATAGCAAAATCTTGGAAACAACCAAGATGTCCATCACATGAAGAATGGTTGAAAAAGATGTGGTATTTCTATATAATGGAGTATTACTCAGCTATTAAGAATGATAAGTTTGAAGCATTTATACTGAAGTGGATGCCACTTGAACATATACTCATAAGTGAAATAAACCAGACACACATGTGTAAATAT
>PVKA01041293.1:0-18178 GCA_004027165.1 Ctenomys sociabilis | reverse complement strand
ATATTGAACCATCCTTGCATCCCTGGGATGAATCCTACCTGGTCATGGTGTATGATCTTCTTGATGATTTGCTGTATTCTATTTGCCAGGATTTTGTTGAGTATTTTTGCATCTATGTTCATGAGGGAGATTGGCCTGTAGTTCTCCTTTTTGGTTGTGTCTTTTCCTGGTTTTGGAATCAGTATTATACTTGCCTCCAGAAATGATTTCTGGAGGACTTTTTCCTTTTCAACTTCATGGAGGAGTTTGTGGAATGTGGGGATTATATCATCTATAAATTTCTTGTAGAATTCAGCTGTGAATCCATCAGGACCTGGACTTTTCTTTGTCGGTAGGGTTTTTATTACGTTTCGAATTTTGTTGGCTGTTATTGGCTTATTGAGAGTTGTAATATCTTCTTGATTCAGTTTTGGTAATTTGTACCTTTCAAGGAATATGTCCGTTTCTTCTGTGTCTTCTATTCTGTGAGCGTAAAGATTCTTGAAGTAACTATTGATAATCTTCTGAATTCCCACTGGGTCTGTGGTGATTTCACCCTTTTCATTCTTTATTGCTTGTACGTGAATTTTCTTTTGCCTCTTTTTGATGAGGTTGGCAAGAGGCTTATCAACTTTATTTAGTTTTTCAAAGAACCAACTTTTTGATTTGTGGATTCTTTGAACTGTTTTTTTTTTTTTCATTTCAATTGAGTTAATTTCTGCTCTAAACTTTATGATTTCTTCCTGCCTTTGAGCTTTGGGTTTTGTTTGCTCTTCTTTATCTATGACAACCCAAAAGCTCATATAATCCTAAATGGGGGAAAACTGAAATCTTTTACTCTTAAATCAGGTAGAAGACAAGCATGTCCTCCATTGCCCCTCCTATTCAATATAGTCTTGGAATCCTTAGCAACAGCCATTAGAAAAGAGGAAGAAATAAAGGGAATAAGAATAGGTAAAGAAGAAGATAAATTATCACTATTTGCAGATGACATAATACTTTACTTGGAAGACCCCAAAAATTCCACCGAAAAACTACGAGAACTGATAGGGAAATTCAGTAGCATAACAGGATACAAAATCAATACTCAAAAGTCAATAGCATTCCTCTACACAGATAACAAGCACACTGAAAGGGAAACAATAGAAACAATACATTTTACAATAGCACTGCGGAAAATGAAATACCTTGGGATTTACTTAACCAAGGAAGTCAAAGATCTTTTCACAGAAAATTACAACACCCTTAGAAAAGACATTATAGAGTATTTCAGAAAATGGAAAGATATTCCATGCTCCTGGATAGGAAGACCCAATATCGTGAAGAAGGCCATACTCCCAAAATGGCTGTACAGATTTAATGCAATCCCTATCAAACTGCCACCAACATACCTCCCAGATATACAGAAATCAATCCTAAAATTTATTTGGAACCACAAACGACCTAGAACAGCAAGGGCAATCTTGACCAATCAAGACAAGGCAGAAGGCATCACAATTCCTGATTTGAAATTGTACTACAAAGCCACTGTGATAAAATCAACATGGTATTGGCAACAAAATAGACCTGAGGATCACTGGAATAGATTAGAAGATGCAGAGGCATCTATGAAAACACGCAGCCATCTTATCTTTGACAAAGGAGCTACACAAGCTTACTGGAAGAAAGATAGCCTCTTTAACAAATGGTGCTGGAAAACATGGCTTTCTACATGCCGAAAACTAAAACTTGACCCAGCTTTATCACCATGCACTAAGTTAAAATCAAAATGGATTAAAGTTCTAAACATTAAAATAGAAACAATCTCCTGGAAGAGAAAGTAGGAGGAACTCTTGAAGACATAGGGGTAGGTAAAGAGTTCATGAACAAACATATATTCGCACGGGAAGCTCTTGAAAGAATCAACAACTGGGATCAACTCTTCTTAAGGAGCTTCTGCATGTCAAAAGAAATTGTCAACAGAGTGAAAATACAACCCACAAATTTTGAAAAAATCTTAACTAATAAGCAATCAGACAGAGGACTACTGTCTAGAATATATAAAGAACTAAGATATAACAGGGCCCTCAAATTGAAAGACCCAATTCAGAAATGGGCATCTGAGATGAATACACACTTCTCAGAGGACAAAATTAAAGAAACAAATAAATATATGAAAAAGTGCTCCACATTGCTAGCCATTCATGAAATGCAAATAAAAACAACATTGAGATACCATCTCACTCCAGAAAGAATTGCTGTCATAAGGAAATCAACCAACAACAAATGTTGGAGAGGTTGTTGGGAAAAGGGAACTCTTCTCTACTGCTGGTGGGAATGTAGATTGGTACAACCATTGTGGAGGTCAGTATGGAGACTCCTCAAAAGAGTAGGACTAGAAATCCCATTCAAGCCAGCTATCCCCCTACTGGGAATTTTCCCAAAGGATCTAGATACATTGTATCATAGAGATATATGTGTACCTATGTTTATAGCAGCACAATGTGTGATAGCAAAATCTTGGAAACAACCAAGATGTCCATCACATGAGGAATGGTTAAAAAAGATGTGGCATTTCTATATAATGGAGTATTACTCAGCTATTAAGAATGATAAGTTTGAAGCATTTATACTGAAGTGGATGCCACTTGAACATATACTCATAAGTGAAATAAACCAGACACACATGTGTAAATATCATATAGTCTCCCTAGTATAACAAGCGAAGCGCAGAAATACAAAAGGAAACGTACAACAAGTAAAATCAATTGAGTCAGATAAGGCAAAGTGAATGGCATATGCTGCAGGATGCTAATCAGCTTTTCTTCTGGATGGCTATCAACCTAAGATCACAAGTCAGAGTTGGAGAAATAGAAGAGCCACAAGGCCAGCCAACACTAGCCTTTCAAGGTCAGTGAAGACTCAGGACATAGGAGAACCTGTACTGCAACATCATCAAACTCAGGTGAGCTCCAAATTTTCTGAAGAAGGAGATTGTGGAGCCACAGAGGAAAGAGACTGAAGTTCTATAGTGTGCCTGGGGAGAGTCACATGGAGAGAAAACTTTCTCTCAAGCTCTCTCAGAGAGCAAACTGGTCAAGCATTGGCCGTGACTCATCCACATGGATAACACAGACAAAGGATCTACAGAATAACGTACAGGACTATAACATAAACCCTGAGAGGACTTCACTGACCACATAAGAAATATAAAGTTCATGTGTTGGTATATAAGTCTTGATCTATCTAGGTCTTGACCATTCAGCAGAAAAGTATAAAAATGAAGTATACATCGTGGGGCCATAATATTAAGCTGAGCTGTAAATGGCTATGGTCGACAACTTCTTCGAATAACTCACTATTGTTGTGGAATGCTGCATTGTGTTGAATTGTGGTGTCGAGTTCAAGCACCTAAGTTAGTTGAATGACAATGGAGTGCCCACCTTTGACAGGTGTAGACAAAGGAAGGGATGTAGAAAGAAATAATCATGATGTGTGTGTATAGACAGTACAATTGGGAAACATAACTCTTTGTTTCTACATAATTCTATGAGAGGCAAGATCTGCACTAATGGTGGTTAGATAGGATATTATGTCCGCTTCTAGTACTACGGTCATCCACTAGGAAAATAATTATTGATTTTTTGATATAATTCATGTATAAAAAATAAGTAAGCAGCTATATTCACTGATAAGAGATATCTGCTAAAATAATATCTGTAAGTATAATATCATTTATGTACCTTGTACAATACCAAAACATTATGAAAACAGTTTGCAATGTATTAATTTATTGAATCTGTATTGTTAAGGTGTCTTGAAACTGTCTGATTGACATTTGTAGTTCAATGAAATAAAATTAAAAAATATACAGAAAACTGTAAGACAACTTGCAAAATTTATTATTTGTAAGTTATTCTACTTGCTATTCTATATTTTTGTATTTGTTCAATAGTTTCAACATCTGACCTATTTTTCACTTGGAAATCATCAAATCAGATTTGGTTTGTCCTTCTTTGTTGCAATTTATAAACTCATTTATATTCTACTTCTCTTAGCATCATTACAATTATCCTTCAACTACATAGAATAAATTAAACATAAAGATATTGATCAGGGCTCTAGAAGCTTAACAGCTTTCATGTTATTTTGACAGGATTAATTTTTCGTTTGCTGTTCAACTCTTATATATTGTGACCCCAGAGATTTTTCAATTGACTACTCTGCCATTGTTATTCTCTTTATTCCACAAAATCAGTCTTTCCTATCTATAATAGTGTGACTGATTTTTCATGGCAGTACTTGTAGAACTCAGCTTTCTGTTTTGTTATGTCTCTGTGTGTCTGCCTTACCCATTAGATTAGAATCCCTGAAAGGTTGTCATGATATAATTCACCTCAATTATTCCTCCAATAGAGAAACTTGTGGTAAAGATCAGGCATGTTATTTAATATTTTAACACCTATTTTTCATAACTCACACGATTGTGATATATTACAAGTATAACCTGTCCTATGATGAGGTTAATACTACTAAGCATCCTTTAGTGTAACTTTATGTTTATTAAAATTTAGAGATTGTCTTCTAAAGAATTTCAAGAATCATTGTACCTGCATGACTTTTAACTATGATATGAAGTGAAAAGTATGAATATTTCTTCACGGCTTAAATAAAAATAACTAAGACTAATAGAGGTTAATGTACTCTTTTCATTGTCACAAAACCAATGGGTGATACAACAAGGATTAGAAACACTTACTCTAAATTTCCGTTCATTAACATATTCACTCCTGGAGGCATTCATTCAATAGCAACTTCCCATCTCTTTATGAGGACAAATGAGATAATGTCTGTAAAACAATTTGAGCTACTCAGGAGAAGCAGGCTGTATAATTTAAGAGATGAATTTGATAAATTGGATTCACAAATAACTGCCTTGGCCGAAAGCCTCTGCAGAGGAAGTTATTGTGTCATTTTCCCCATCACCCTGCCAATTTACCTCAAGCTTTACAATCAGACAAATCTCCTATAGAGTTCAGCAGTGAACTTCTTTAAAATGAGATTTGGTCTCAATCCAGTAAATTTTATTTGTACTTTCCCCATATTCTCTCCAATAGTTCACTGACCCATTACATCACCAAAGGTACTCCTTATCAAAATCAGAATATAAGTACATTTGACTCGCTTCATAGCTAATATTCTAGCAATAGTCCCATATAAAATATTGATTTGAAGTAAAAGCATTTGCTCCCTTGTATTATTATACTTATGCATAGGTTCTACACGAAAATTCACTATATAAGCCTTCAAAATGTACTTACTGCACTGCACTCTTTTTCAGTAATAGCACCTACTACATAGGACCCAGGGGCACCCATTAAGTGCTCAATGATATTTTCTACTAGGCATTTTTTTATCCTCTGAGAGCTCTGCTAGCACTCTCAGAAGGGCAATACAATCAATGTACAACCTCCAATACTTCTGAACTTAACAATGTGGATGCTATTGAAATAGGCTTCATGTGTAAGAAGCTGCTGATACATGGGCAAGTGTGACTCGTACACAAGCTGGCCGGATCCTGCCCTCCGAGTTTAAGAAAAATGTAATGGTTTCATTTAAGAAACATGATCTGTTGAACAGAAACAGAGTACAATTCAATTGGATTTCTTAAGTAAACTTGGCTCCAAGATAGGAGTTCTTATAAATTCCCCCCAAAGAAAAGAATTTAAACAATGCAATACATTGTAGGTATGTCAATGCTCGTTCAGTTTCACTATAAATGAATATTTAGTTTTTATGTAAATTATACTGTCACTTTTGGGAATCTGAAAAAAAATCTTGCTTTCTAAGCAACTTATACACATTGATATTCCCTTACACTGTACTGTACCCCCTCTTTATCTGGATAAGACAGATTAATAGAAGCAGAAAAACATGGTGTCCAGAGGAGGAGAGGCCCGCATGAGGTCCTCTGTGCCTTCAAGTCCACATTGACTGATGAAGTCTAATTTTAGTTTTTGTCTTATTATGAAGGGAGAATCAGATAAATCATCCACTACACATTTTATTTTTTAGTATTTTTAGAACCTCAACATATCCCAAAGATAAAGTGATAATACTATAACAAATTCTACAAAACAAGTTACAAAGTGTCTAGGAATTTAAGAAAATCATTATGAGAATAGTAGGCACTCTTAATCCTAAATTCATTTTCCATGGATTGTTCCCCATACTAAATAATGGTCTGAAAATATATACACTGAATTAGGATGAGAGAGATATATTGTATTGATATCTTATATTATAATACATTCGTATATCATTTATATTTTATTAGGAGTTGCTAATATTTTACTTTCTCTTTATGAATTAAATTTTATCATAGATGTGTATGTATAGGAAAGAACAGTGTTCAGTAATATTATTAAATAAATTAAATTGGCAATAATTTCAATTGTTAATGATCATTTTGATTGGGAGAAGAGAGTGCCATCATCATAGTGAAATCTGAGAAAGAAAATTAAGCATCAGTATGCAGAATCTATTATTGAGTATAGAGTCAGACTATATGATATAATAGCATATTATATCTATGTACTATAATAGCATAGTACAATACCTACTATATAGTACATATAGTATCCTATAATCTTTTAGATACTCACTAATGTTCTTAAAATGTGTCCTAGGATAAGCTGGGCACTGGGAATAAAATTGTGGTGTATATGAATTTATCACAGTGGCAAAGAAGTTATAAAACCAATTTTCAATACAGAAAAAAACATAAAAACCAATATTCTCAGATAGATACTCTAGAAAGCAGGTACATTTAAAATTAATGATGTAAGTTGAATAAAATAACCTGTAAAACTCATAGATACACAACTCAACAGGATTTAAGAACAAATATTTGGACATAAACACACTTATATTTCCTCCTTTGTTTAGTATCTTCCAATATTTTATTGTTGTTCTGTTTATGCATTTGTTTTTGGTTTTACAAAATTTTCATGGTATAAACCAAATTTCCTTTTGGTGACAACCAATACGATTTTGTACACCATCTCTTGATAGCTAAAATGCCTCACAAAGTGATCCAGAAAATATTGACTAATCACTAATGATATGTAAATTATGTATGAAATAAGGAAAGATGTTTGTTAAATAAGAGCATCAAGGTTTTAAGTGCACTTACCGTATAGTTAAGAAAAATCATAAAGAGGTACAAATAGTTAAAAATGAAAGATTAAGAAGATAATGGCCAAGAAGCAAATAAAATAGATGACAATGAGAAAAAAAAGGCAAATGACGAGTTAACAAACTTTCCCATGAAACTTACCAAAGAAATAAGCAAAGATCGGAATCACCTTGTGTCAGTGTGTGTCTCCTCACTCAGCCTCCTTCTTTGAGTGACAGTGGACTCAGAAGTATTACGTTCTTGAATGACACTGAGGGTTCGCAATGAGGAGCCTGACTGATCTGTGATGTGCCCAAGGGTAAGCAGTGGACTCAGTGACACTCGGTGCATTTGCCACCCCCTCCTAGATCCTTCCTTCCTGCTCTTTCCCTGAAGTGATCAGCATCCAGATTCAAGCAGTGAGCTCTCCTAAATGCCTTAGCTGACTTCTCTCCTGGTCATTCACTGCAGCATCCCTTGTTCTATCTAGTCTCGCTGCCTCTGCATAGAGATGATTAATCTCTCTGAAATTTCAGTATGACTATGGCAATCTCTCCTCCCACTCAAAACAAGCACTATAAATTCAAACTTAATTTATTTGACCAAAAAAAACATTTCAGGTTTTTTTTTTCTTTCTTTCTTTGCACTTACCAAGCAGGCACTCTGCCACTGAGAAATAAGAACATTTCTGAACTTACAACTTCACACACTCATTCTTAGGACTACACTGCCAACTGCCCTACCAAATTTTCACTTGTATCTCAACTACCACTAAGATAATTGCAACTCTTTGAACAGATTATTTACCCACAGTGTCATTTTCTTAACTTTGTTTTCCTTCTCTTAAATGCACACCTTCAGAAAACTCTCATGAAAATCTTCCTGTCTTTTTGAAAATGCTAGTTCAGATAGCTTCCTGGGAAGAATTCCTCAACATCTATCTATCAGTTGCTTTTTGTTTACAATTTGCCTGCTTTCACTGTAGTGTTTTAGTGGAAAAGGCAATGCTTTCCTTCACGGAAAGCTTTCCTTGCACCTAACCATAATCTTGTTTTGGTTACATTCTGTGTAAATGCTTACAGAGCAAAAAATAACTTCGAAATATGGTAGGAGGTCATGGAAACTTTGTAACACAACAGCAGAGATTATCTGAAAGAAATAGAGGAAGCAGAAAGAAACTTTTAACAGGAGAGAAGCTAAAGTTCAATCTTTCTCCTTTCCCTCATCCTAGTTATTCCTTCCCTTTGAAGAATTTCTTCATTTTGTTTAGTGAAATTTTATATCATTTCTGATGTCTTTTATTTTCCATATTTTATTCTCTTAAAAAAAACCTTCAGAGTTGGAGGAAGGGTTTACTAGGCACAAGCAGAACAGGGAGCCAGTTGTTTCTTTACAAGGCAGTTAGTTGGGACAGACCAGTATCTGGAGAAATCTGGGCAAAGGGGGCTCTCATTTCATGATCTACTATGTTGGGTAAATTCTCCATCTCACACACTAAGAATTCTTTAGCCAGAGACATTTTTTTTATATTGAGAAGCTTAAATGCTTTCTAAAAATTTTCTGCA
Source organism: Ctenomys sociabilis (assembly GCA_004027165.1). Lineage (NCBI taxonomy): Eukaryota > Metazoa > Chordata > Mammalia > Rodentia > Ctenomyidae > Ctenomys > Ctenomys sociabilis. The sequence goes on along the minus strand of PVKA01041293.1, from coordinate 9,478 downwards.
AAGAAATCTTTGGTTTTCTATATATTTCATACTGAACATATGTCAAATGATCTTTTTATTAACACATTTATACATATTTCATATATAATTTTTGTGTGTATATCAAGAGCATTTATAGTATATCTGTGGAGGGGATACAGGACAAAGAAAAGAAAAAAAAAAAACCCAGGCTTTTGTTTGGTAGTGAGATGCTTCTTCCAAGTTGCCTGTGGTATATTATGTGTGACCAAAGCCAATATCTAACCATCTGTGGACTCCTAACAGACACTGAGAAGTTCCAGCTCCATAGAAACCAGACTACATCATCCAGCAAAATTATCTTTGCATTCCTTGTTCAAGTAAAGCCTTGTTGAATTTCTAGCAAGTGAAAGATTATAAGTTTTTTTTCTGGATTCACAAACAAGCAAACTCTGGATCAGAGAGAACTGAGTTAATGTAGTAGCCCCAGAACATCACATAAATTACAAATATTCCTTTCTTTCCCAACTGATTTCAAAGTATAAAAGAAAAATCATAAACAGACTGCCCAGCAGGAAAGCAACTGTAAGTCAAAACAGTAAAATACGTGGTTAACGTGTTTCTTTTCTGTACTATCAAAATTCCCCTAAGGAATAATGCCACTCAGTAAACAAATATCTGACAAAAGGTCAAATGTATCAATCCATCCTGTTGCAATCTATTATGGGCAGAGTAATGAGAATAGAATAACCCTAGCACAAATGACAACGTGTTTGTTTTAAACAGGATTATACATCTGTCATCATCATCTAAATCATATGTTGGGCCAGCCAGAGAGCTCAGCGGATTAAAGATCCTGCTTAGGCAGATGTAGCAATGAGGGTTTGATCCCCAGAATGCTGTGCTGGCCCTGCTCCTAGGGTGTGCTAAGACAGCGATTGAGACTGGGCATGGTGGCATATACCTGTAATCCCAGCTCTTGGGAGGCTAAACACAGGCGGCTGGATCACCAGGAGTCCAACCTTATGCGATAGACCCTGTAGACCCTGTACTAAAATACAAAAAAAAAAAAAAAAAACAGAGTATACGCAACTAAGGTATACCTTTATTCAGTTTTGACTCTACAAAATCTGAATGTATGAAAGCACTGGCACTAATTAAAGCACCAGCGAAAGTATGAATGAAAGCAGTGAGGTAAATGAAAGACCATTCAAAGAAGTTACATGACTAAATGCAAATTTCTCAGTAATATATATATCATAGTTTGGCATTTCTATCTTCTTTCTTTTTCTGCGTGAAACAATGCAAACACACCCTTTTTAAACAGCGTCAATCTCCCTTTATACTCCTTGTCACTTGGTGTCCAACTCATTCGGCAATGCATACCCAGTCAAGCTTCAAATTCAAGAAGCACAGAGACAACTGTTCATTTTATATTGTTACACTGTACAACAACGAGCAGAGAATAATATTTTCCTCTGCCCATAAGCCCTCTTTTGAAGATGAAGTGGAATTCTGCAAGAGCCACTCAGAGGCTCACCTCTCTCACCTGCCATAGTACCTGAGCACCAGGCACTCAAAAATATTTAATAAATGTGTAGAACAGGGAAAAAGAAATCATTAAATACTTGAATGCATACTTATATCACAAGTATTATAGCTTTATTTTATTCAAGTACCCATAAAAGTTTTTGATACTAGAAAAGTATCATTGAAATAAATTACATATTTTTCATAACTCTGGGTTTAAATTTTATGTGTCTATGAATGTATTGAGAGTTAAAAGATATTTTATACTAATTATGATACATTTTTCAAGAAAAAAGTGTGTTCACTATATAATGTACACATCTAGGCATATATATCATGGGTATGTATATGTATTATATATCTACACAAGTATAAAGTAAAGCACTTGGATTTTTAAAATATTCACCACATAAAATATTTAAAAATTTAAAACAATTAGAGAATATTTTATTTAGAAGAAATATAAAGCTATTAATTTCTGGGCATTAAGGAGTTAAAATGGAAACTCTCTTGAGAAGAATGATTCAGCCTCGGAATACAAGGGAAGAGGAAAAGGTGGTCTTCTAATTAGATAATTATGTGTTTGTTGGCTCAGACCCTCCAAAGAGTAAGTTATTGTACCTCAACCTTCACTTTTGAAAGGTGAAAGTATGTAAAATTACTTCATTACTTTTCTTCTTAGACAGGAACAGTACTGTAGTGGATTTCCAACTGGTGGTCTACTGATCTCACCCAGCTGAATTGAACCAGCCTGTGCTGGCTCCGGGAGGCTCACCTGAGGGTTGCTGCCTGCAACATGCAAGTAAAACAGGAGAAGCTGCCGGAACGCTATCAGGGATTGTGCTTAGACAAGCTGTGGGAGCTAGTGGAAGCTGCTGGTTCTCTTGGATTTTCTGCGAGCGGAGCTTGTCATGCTGGCTTGCCCCATGACCTTTGGCGGAGTTTTTGTCATCCTCAGCATCGCTTCCTGGCTCCGAAGTGGAAGATGGTGCACAGCTCAGCCTCATAAAGCTTGTCATACTGACTCCCCTGATGGGAACTCGGCTTTCCTCATTGCTGGAGGAGCTCGGGACCTCGCTGTTGCTGAGCATAGCTGTGATACCTTTGGGCGAGCTCCGGTACTTCTGTTGAGCACTGCTTCCTGGCTCCAGTTCAGGTCCCTCGGCCCCCCAGCGTGGATCCTTCATCCTGCCACCACTGAGCTTTGGGCCTTTGCAACACATATCTATGACAGGACCCAGGGCACCAGCTGGATTCTTCAATATTTAGTGTGTGATCAGATTTTGTGCATCTGTTGTTTATGATTCTTGGGTGATTCCTTATAAACTAATATTATAAAATGTTTCCTGTATTATACTGTTCCCCTTGCCTTTGCAAGGGGAACCACAACTAGTACATTGCTTTCTGTTAACTCAACTTGCTATACTGGATATTTTATTTATATATTTATTTTATATTGTTTAGGGAAGGGTCTACAGGGTGTTCAGGATCTCACTACTAGATTGGACTCATAGTGATCCGCCTTCTTGCAGCCTCCCAAGAGCTGGGATTACAGATGCGCGCCACCACACCCAGTCTCAATTGCCATCTCAGAGCACCACGGGGGTGGGGGTGGAGGGAGCGGGGGCACTACAGGCAGGGAATCGAACCTTCGCCCCTGCACCTGCTTGCAGGTGCTTTAATTTGCTGATTTATTTGGCCGGCCATCTACACTGGATATTTTAATAACCAAACAAAAAATTCTTTTAACATTTTTAAGGAAACAGTCTTGCACTTCCTGTATTGAGTCACATTTAATAAAGTAGAATCTTTCTAGCAATTCAACAGTCTTAGCTATTTGAAAAACAAAGAGACAGAATTTTCTGCGATACTCTCTAAATTTACAAATGATGGTGTTCTTTCCATTAGAGAAGGAAGAGATCATTGCTTGAGGTTCTGACATCAAAGGCTCCTCTGCTCTGTTAGGCATTAGGAATGGAGGTGCAATTATTGTCAAAATGTAAACCGATTGTTTAAGATGGGCTGCATCAGAGCCCTGGGTACTGAGGGTGACAGATTCTGAAGGTGTACAGACTTTTGCCTACTGATACAAATTGAATCTGAAACTAGCAATTTATTCACCAAATTAAACCAATCACTGCAAGGCAGTTCTCTTTTTCAGCTCTTACTTTCAACCAATCACTTTTAACCACTATGAAGCATGTGTTTTACAGTAATATTTCTTTTTAGTGACAGTTTTAGGGAGGCTGTCATGGAAAACCTGCCTCTTAACCTTTTTTTAGCATTGAGATTTTCTTTCAGAAGACCATTTGTTTACAGTCACTCTCCTGATTCAACTCAAAAGTAATCAACACCTGCTCCAGATTGCTGCTCCAGGCCCCACGCTCCCGTTTCTCTTCTCCACTACTTGTCATTTGCCTTTATCTACCCATAAAAACCAATCATATTATCATACCTTGTACCGGAATTTCAGAATTTCAAAGAGATACCAGAAATTGTACAGCAAAACTGCCTTTACATATGCTAACATAATCAACTTCCAGGAAATAGAAAAGCACATAAAATATGCGTATTTTTGAAATGATTCTTTTGTATTGTAATACTCCAAACCATACCTGACAATGAAGCCAAAAATTTTGAAAAAAAAGCAAATAAAAGACAATTTTCCTGAAGGGAAGTGAACAAACAAATAACTCTAAATTTGTATCAAAGGCTCCACAAACAAGTGGACACTCTTGAGGCTTTGCATCCACATGGACTTGGGGATTTGATCAGCTTTTCTGTACCTCCTAGAAAGACAGGCACGTTACAGCTAACCTGTAGGCTGTTTCAGTGAATACAAACACTCAAAATTTGGCAGGGGATACTTAAATACTTGGGAAACAGCCTACAGATAAACAAGTTGAAGAGAGAACACATAATTAAATGTAATTTTAAACAAAGGCCTGCTCTACCAGGAGAATATTAAAAGTGAAAATTGGTTATATTATGTTAACAACAGATCAGACTGTAAGATGTCCCATTTTATAAGGTCTTCATGTGGAAAGAAAAAAAAAAGTAGAAAAAGAGTGCCAGAAAGATGAGGATAAGTAATAATAAGAGTAGTAGCTATAGCTGCCATAATTGTTTTTCACGCCTCAGCACTTTAGGAAATGAAACCTGCATGCCTCTGTGTGCTCACATATTATTCCACATTCCTTCACCAGAAAGGTAGTACAAGTTGATTAGGTTATTTGCCTTAAATCAGTGTATTCTAATTTAAAGAGACAATAGGAAAACACTTGGTGATTTAGATCAAAATACGTAAAATTCTACAATCCATTGAAAATTTAAATTAGCAACGATTTAATAAAACCAGATGATCCCTAAAAAGCAAGATATCATTTCACCATTGAATAGCTACTGTAATATTCACAAGCTATTGGGCAGAGTTTCTTCTGTTCAGATGTGAGGAACTCTATGTATGGGTAACAGTTGTAGTGTAGTGATTGATAAATGTTAAAATCTTCAGAAATGGTGAGGTACTTACTAAATGTGACTGTTATGAAACTTACTGTGTATGAATTTATCATTTAGCAAGTTTTACTTCTTTGACTATTGTCTACATCCTGCAGGGTTTGTTTGTTTGTCTGTTTATCTGTTGCATTTGTATGACATGACTAGGTGCTTGCCGTCCATGGTGCATGCTCAGAGTTAGCACCTAGATTCTTGAAACGGGCCATCATGCAAGTGTTTGCCTTGAAAAGAATTACTGAACACTGTGCGTCAGACTAAAAGCACTGCCAGAAAAATACTAATCAAGCAGAATGAACTCAGAAGTATTTCACATTTGTAGTTTTTACAGTGCAAATCGCAGAAATAAACTGATAACTCTTCCAGTATTTGAAAGTTGTCTGATTCACTGAAGAAGTGCTCACATCGCTGACGAATATAAAGTTCTGAAACAGGGTTGTTATGATTCGGTCTAGATGTCCCCCTAAAGTTTCATACAGTGATGGGGGGGCTTTTTCAGAGGCAGCTGGATCCACAGTGTGTGATGCTGAAATTAAAGATGTGTGAACACGAAATCAGTGTAATGATTGGTTTCCACTGCCCCCCTGCCAGGAGTCTAGATAAAACACACAAGGGACATAACAGATGCTGAGAAGGGATCTTGCTGCTTTTGCTGTCTTCCACTGACATAAGTAGCTGTTGCCCTTCTGCCATGTGCCATCCTGCTAGTTGCTGTGACTACCTGACCATGTGGTTCAGGAGCCTTTGAGAATGGCTTATGGGAAGAGTTTGGAAAAGTTTGCAGATGTTGGCTCAAAGGCAGATGTGGGACATCTTACGCTGTACTGTATGGGAGATTCTGGTCAGAGCTAAGCAGACCAGAAAGCCAGTAAAGCCCAGGCTCAGGAGGTTTGTGCGGGGGAAAAGGACTTCTCCAGCTATTGGACTTCAGACCATGTGTGATATGCCTGGACAGAAAGTGTGTCTGTCTTTTACTTGTGTTCAGAGACTTTGCCTGAGACTGAGATTACAGGCAGTCAATTAATTTGACAGAAGAAATTTCAAGGCAGTCTAATGTTAAGATGGTGGCATGGCCAGTGTGTTGGAGGTTTCTAGCCTGATATAGATTGAGAATCAAGAGCAAAGATGATTGAAAACAGAGATTTAAAACATTGTAAGTTTGACCAGAAAGGAAGTTCCAGTAAAATTATAGACTGCAATGATAGAGCAGAGGAAATCTTCATTGCCAAGAAGGAATAAGAAAATAGAAAAGATGGCTTGAGCGCATCACAAGAAGCAGCATGATATCACCATTTTCAGCCTCAGAGTTGCAAATGTGAGAGGCTTTCCTTTGAAAAGAGACTCCAGAATGATAGCATCTTGAGGGATTTTTTTCCTTGGGATTTGGCTCATAGGAACTAGAACCCTCCAGCCAAGAGGGAAGTACATTTAGCTACTGCTTCAGCTGGTGGAAGACCTTGGCACCATCCATGTGATGCTGGTTTTAGGTACATGTAGATCATAAAGAGTTGTGACGTCAGGAAGGATTCTACCCACAGTTCAGAAGAAAGCTTGGAAATCCAGGCTGCCATCTCCCTGGGGTGCAGCGTATGAAGCTGGGAGTGTGAAGCTAAAGGTATAGTGGAGACTCCGAAGCTTGGAGAAGCTTCTGGAGGACTGTGAAGCATCTGGAGAAAATTTCAAGGAGGGAGCAGAAGTGGGCACAAGACAGAAGTCATCAGAGCCACAACCACCAGTAATGCTGTGTAGGTCGAGCCAACCATGCCCTTTGGGTTCCACAGTTTGTCCCAGATTGCCAGGGATGCTGGACTATGGGATGCAATATTTTCCCTGCTGGACTTTAGTCTTTCTTTGTTCCCATTCCTTGCTGTACTCCTGGCTGTAACTTTTGGAATGGAAATATCTATCTTGTTCATTGACTGTTGGAAGTATCAACTTCTTGTCATTTGTGTAAGGGCTTGCAGCTAAGAATTTGTCTTAGATCGCAGAGGAGAATTTAGATTTGGAGTTTTCAGCAATGCTGAAATTTTTAGGACTTTGACACCTCTTAAAGATAGGCTAAATGCCTTTTGCACAAAGAAATGTACATGAATGTTTGGGGAGTTAGGGGTGGATTGTTATGGTTTGGATCTAGATGCCACTCCAAAGCCTAATGCAGTGAGAGATGGGGCTTTTTCAGAGGCTACTGGTTCTAGAGAGTGTGACCCTGGGATTAAGGGTGCAAGTTACTAAATCAGACCACTGAGTCCTTTGACACCACCTTAATCTCAGTAATCTAGATACAACATAAAAAGGTCCTAAACTTGCTAATAAGCTTTCTGGTTTGTTTTTACCTCCTACCCATGATGAACTATTCCCTCTCCAAAGCCACCCTGCCTTGGAGCCAGCTGATTGTGAATTGCTACTTCTACAAAGTGTGAACTAACTCAATCTTTTCTCCCTTAATTTTGAGTGTAGGGTATTGTCTCAGCAATATAAAAATAATTAAGACACAGGACTTCATTGTTTTATTCATGATCTTACGATAACATTAACCAACAGTGGGCTCATAAGTGTACTCATTTTTCACTTACTGCCAATTAGCAAAAAGCACTCTGCAAAAAATCAATTGGTTACTTGAAATTTAGAACAAAGTATACGATATTTGTATTTTTCTTATGTATTTGGTACAGGGTCTAACTATGCAGCTCAGACTCATAGTGATCCTCCTATTTTCAGCCTCCCCAGTGCTGGGATTACAGGCGCAGCACGTGCCACCATGCCCAGACTAGGTCACTGACTCAGCGCACCCTGGGCTGAGCTTAGGGCAGCATGTGGGATGGGGGATTAAGCTCTGGTCCTGGTGCTTGCTAAACAGGCACTTTGTCCACTGAGCTATCTCGCCAGCCCTCAAACTCATCATTTTTTATTAGTAAAATGTGTATCAAATGCCCTTATACAACTACGTGTGTGTGCGTGTGCACATGTGTGTATTCTTATTTGACAGAAACAGCACTGTGGCCTCATAGATTTGGTTCTTTCCAAATGAATGGATGAAAATTTTGTTGAACATTTTGACTAAATTCTGTGAAAACCCAGGCTACCTGTAACACATCCTACTAAAACATGGATCAAATGGAATGGATCACCCACCAAGTCATTTCTACAATTTATAGAATGTCCCAGAACAATTAACATGAGTGTACTTCCTCTCATTTCAGTGAGTGCTCAGAAGCTTCTGCTGCCTTTGAAGACTCTCATTTATTTCTCTTTCTCCCCTGCCCATGGGGTCCACCCAAAAGTATGTAAATACTGTCATGTCACTTAATTAAGACAATTAAATAAATTATCTTCTCTGTAAAGAGCAGTTTTGGACCATGAACTTAATATTGATTTGCTTGATTTCCATTTGGTCAGTATCTACAAATGGAAGATTAAAAACTACTTCACTTCCAAAAGAGTAAATTAAAAATCAGTGGGGAGGAGTGATGAATGCTTGGGAAAATCTGAATAAAATTTTTGGTGTTAAAATGCCTCATAACTTGACCACAGTGATAGTGTCACAAACATATACATATTTCAAACTTAGCAAGTTATATTTTAAATATGCACATTACATCTTGTGTCAACTTTAGCTCAAACCATTTATTCCAATAGTTTCTAAAATGAAGATGGTACAGATAAAGTACACATGCATACATGTTTAAATATATATAGGTAATTATTTGAATTGTTTTTGTAACTGTCTGTGTCTATAGTTTTTTCTGCCTATATTCTTTTAAGAAATAATAAATACATTTTCATGACATTACCCCATGTTTTAAACAGAAAAACACTATTTACATGTGATGATTGTGTTTTTACATTGATGTACACAATGTACATTAAAGAAAAAAATAGACATTCAACTATTAAAATTTAATTAAATTATAGCTCATGAGAATGCAATTTTAGACTTTTTCTTGAACTTTCTTTCTGAATACATTTTCTTCTGATTTTCAGTAACAGACTTCTTTCTTTCTTTTTTGTATTTTAGGGAAGGGTTTACAGGGTGTTCAGGGTTTCACAACTAAATCGGACTCATAGTGATCTGCCTGTTTACAGGCTCCCAAGAGTGGTATTACAGGCACACACAAGCATGCCAGCATGAATAACACTCATTTCTGATCTACATGTAAGTGTTCTTCTAAATATCCTACCTATATGTAATGCCCACACTAACATTTTAGCATAAAAGATATACTAATTTTGATCAACACTCCCAAACACAGATATTAAAGTTAGACATAGTTTGTCATCTTCAAACATCTTGTTCTTTATTAACTTAATATAGCCTACTATCGCTGGGCATGGTGGCACATGCCTGTAATCCCAGCACTCAGGAGGCTGAGGCAGGAGAATTGTTGTGAGTTCGAGACCAGCCTGAGCTACAAAGTGAGCTTAAGGCCAGCCTGAACTGCATAGTGAGACCCTGTCTCAAAAAGAAAAAAAAAAAAGA